>KV428336.1:0-18982 GCA_001632355.1 Sistotremastrum suecicum HHB10207 ss-3 | reverse complement strand
GGTCATGACTGCAGTTGCCGGTTGCCTGATTTTCAGAAACTGAGGCAACCGGCAACTGCAGTCCAGTCGCGACTTCGGTCCGGTTGCCCAATACGACCAGTCACGTGGACTGGACCTTGGAAGTTGGAACTCTAGCCGGCAGGAGAATGGGAACAGAGATGAGAGAGATCGCGGGTTAAGGATACTTAATTCTGGTGCGTATGCTATGTTTATCCTCAGCACGACTAAGCTGACTTTTGATTCGCAATCACTTATGAGTATGAACATCGGCGTCTCAGACTCTTGTCTTGAGGCTACTCATTCTCTCCAGCCAGCAAATTCCATGGCATTTTCGCAACCACCACTTGACGCTTGCCTCAAATCCCCACATCACCCTCGTATCCCTTGTTGACAATGAAATACGTCTCCCAGTCGATTCAGCTTGCCATGATAGCTCGTCCGCCAACTAACAGCAAGTTGTTCATCATCCGTGGGTGAACACATATTCTAGTTGATAGCGGATAGTGATCGGGGATTGTAGAGTGACACAGAGATACATATGTAGTGGCATCAGCTAGTTGTGTACTTGTAGAATTATAAATCGGTACAACCGGCGTGACCGGACTTCAAAACACTAATCAAAATCCTATTTATATTAGTAATTTATATGACACCTATTACTATATAAGGGTCCACTTGGGGGTAGGTCAAACAGTGGTCTTATCGCAGGATCAGAGTTGCTGTACCGGATACTTCCGCTTGGTACCCCTTGACACATAATCAAGTTATTGACATGCCAGTCACAGTGTTTGGTGGTGCCACAGCACACAGCTTTAAAATGTGTTGTCTAACATCACGGATGTAATTGAACTTGAAGCTCTGCTCACACAGCTACAACTCGTATTGCCCGTAAGGGTGTCACATCTAGTGACTCCATTCGTCCGTACGGACTCAAAAATCGATATCTATTTTAGCCGCGCAGTCTTTGCGAAGGCCATATCTCCTCCATGTCTAGATTGCTGCCGATGAATGTAGTATATTCATAAAGCTGAAATGGCCCCTTTCTATCGATGTATCATACAAGGACAAGGCGTAATAATCATCAGTTTTGATAAAGTCAAATTTTGGTCCTGCCCCCAGCCTGAGAAAGGTTCCCTTGCCGAGCATGCTACAGCGATCCTAGCGTGATCATACGGGTATAGAAATGAGCGGGCAGAGTAGCAGAACAAATTACAGGATGTAGGACCCCCTTCCAAATAGAGCTGCCACGAGAATTCACAGTTCTTTCGTCAGAATTTTGACTTGTTCCTGCTTTCACAGGATTTCACATGTGTGCAAAGTTCCATGGGCTATATTTCGACTGAACTAAGGCCAGAATACATCCAGGAGCAATATACAAGGCTTTGTCGGTGACATAGACGCCCGACGACGACATCGCAAGCGATGTCGTCGTGGGGCGTAGGCATGACTACTGTTGAAGGGCAATTCAGATGGGGCGAAACATATGATATGAAGCTACGAGGGGGTAGTTAGATATCGATTGAATGATATAGAGTCATAAGAGATACTCACCGCGCCCCAGATATCACTCCTCATCTTCAGATGTCTGTCCCAGAGCCAAACCAGAATTGGCCAACATCCTCGTCCTCCAGAGCCACAGGGTACGTGCTACAATGAACCTGCGGTGTCCCAAGCAGTCACTGAGGTCTTGCAGATGGTAGACCGTCGTTCCCCGACGTCCGTTTGGCTGGATACCCCCGCTGAGATCAAGACGAACTAAACGACTAAAGGACTTACGAATCCGAGCCGGACAGCGTTTGTAAGATGCACACAGATGAGCACATGCGTTGGGACATTGGTTTGAGGGTGTGCGATGATGATCCTGGTCTCGGTGTAGTGAAGAGGCATGATGGTGGTAGTAGTTGAGGATGAAATTTTTGACGCGCGAGTATTGTGCCTGAGGTGGGCTGGGCTTCGGACGACATAAGAGGGGTTCCACAAGAGGCAAAAGTGGTACTGCAGTCTCGCAAAGGTCGCCTTGCGCTGTGTTGGTATCACTCCGTCAGATCCTCAGTGAGGTGTTAATTTAGATGGGCGTTGTTGAGCGTGCCTATCGCGTAAGTACACTTCGTGAGCTCAGACGGCACGGACTTTTAGACAGCTGTATAATTGGTTCATGTATGTGCGTGGTGATGATAGAATGTCCATCCAGCGAGAACTCCGGGAGGTCTTCAGCTCCAACGTTTTGACCGTCGTCTCTGCCGCCATCAGATCTTAATGCACTGCTATATGGTCTCTTCGTGCGTAGCTTCAAAGGCCGCGAAGAAAGGGACGCGTGTGTCGCTTTTCCGTCCGGTAGTCTGACATGATAAGGAACTCTCGTCATGGGAGATTTCTACGGTATATGGCCCAGATACGGCTACACAGTTGCATTTGATCCTTCGGATGGCGCTGTGAGCTCGTGAAGAGACGTTCAGCGCCGGTGAACTGAGATCCGCATTGATTGAGATCCACCAACAATGAAGGGGGTACATAATTCAGCCATCAGATGGACATCTTGACGTTCGTGAAGCAGCCCCCTTGTTATTTCACTGAGTTCCCAGGATGGATGAGTGAGTATTTCGGGATTGTCATTCTGATCTGTTTGTTTGAGGGTATATGTTAGACTGAAGAGTGGGTGCAAAGTCATATCTCATTGCTATCTACGCAGAGACGCGTGGACTCAGACGCACGAACGCAAAGGCGATTTCAGACAAGGCAAGGAAAAGAAGGCGAGTCGAGTTCACGAGACGAATGTCGGATATGTACGCCTTTGGGAGATACGGGAGGACACGAAGTAAGCGGCAAAGTATCTGGACGCAGGTTAGTTAGTATATCGCTGTAATAGATGCCCAAATGGTTCTTGAGTACTGACCGATATGTCCCGCCTCCCTTGGCATCGATCTCACGTGTGTCTTCCTGGATCCTCATCACGTCATCCGTCCAGAGAGAATTCGGCGATATCAGTGCTGGCGCTGGTCCTGCGCAGCAATCCTGAGCGGTAGGGGAGGCGGCGATACTACCTGTTCGTTCAGTCAGGTCGTTAGTCTTCCAAGTCGAGGCAAGCACTTACGAGGCGGATCTGTATCAGTATGACGCGGATCAAGATGGAACATATGAATGGAAGGAGGACATTCGTGAGTAAGTGATAGCGACAGGAATCGATGCAACGAGGACGAACGTAAAACACTGGCTGCGATGGAGGGTACGAGAGGATAGGATGCAAGCGACGAGGACTGTGGAGGTGAACCATTTGGAAGGTGAATGAGATAGAATCAAGCATGTCGTTAGAGTACTCACGAATGCATTTCTAGGCCCTCCGTCAGCCATCCACGCCTCCATCCGATCCTCATCCTCATCTCCATCGGGCCCTCACCCAACCAGCCAGAATTCGGGCACTGAATCGACCTCCGGATCTCGGTCGTCATCTTTGTCGGGTCTTCGGTCGTGTGCCATGACCTTGGGAGTCGCAGGAGGGGGCGAAAGAAGCTGCACGTGAGGTGAGCTCCCTAGGTCTCTAAATTGGACTGAGGCGCTGACCACCCAAATCCTCGTAAAAACGGCGGTCCACGGGAGGTAGTTCAGGATAATGAAGTCTGTAGTGTTCGTGAGAGTTGCAAGAGGGGATGGATGGAGGTTCTCATGCGCCATTTGACGAAGCAGGCACGCTGTTCACAATTAGATACATCTGCAGGGTCGCTGACGTCGATTATCTGGCGTAGTTCTCCCATGAATTCTATGGGATGAGTCTAGAGTCGGTCAGTTCATCGTCGTTGAACGACCAGCCCAACTTACGTGCGTGATAGGATGGACCCAGTAGAATCGCAAACAACAACGAAACTAAGTGTGGAAGCAGCGGGAAGCGAAATATATTGTGCATGGGGTTCATATAATATGAATGATGAAAACGGCATATCAAGAATGTTACGCTGCGATCTATTTGGAAAAGGGACAGGGGACAAAGGCACTGACGTCGGACTACTGCATTGTATGCCCACGAGTGGAACATTTATAGTCTACTGTGCCCGAGATTCTCATACAGGCCACGGCACACCATGGCGATCGCACCAAGTGTGGGCTCGCAATTGGACCCGCTTCAGGAGCATCGCTTGATTGGGATGAGTCTGATGTTGGCGTGGAAGGAGGGTGCGGATGTTATTACGATCGACGTCCACCTGTAGAGGGGTAGCTAGTTTAGTCTAGCGGAGGTCTATAAGAATTAAGTACGCACGCCACCGTTCATGGTACCAAAATCGTGAGGTCCTTCAAAAACCAAGGAGGGAGGAGCGATGGGGAAGGGCGGAAGACGTTGAGAAGGGAGTTGGTTATTCCACTGATGAACCCGAGTAGCGACTTGGACTTGGGCATAGGCACTGAGGTATCCTAGAAGGATGTCTCTGTGGATGTGTCAAATTGATTAGCGAAACGGATGGTTGTCTGAGAATTCAACTGGACTTACCCATAACGCGTGCCGTCGTGAGCGTTAAGCTCAGGTGGGAGGCTCTCGAAAGCGGGATGGCATTGTCTCAAGCTCGCCACGGCAAGGTCACGGTGAAGGACATCCAAAAGTGCCTGACGGAGGTGCGAATGAACGTTCGCGTGGCGAGGGTTCTGGAAGGGGGGAATCCATTGGAAATGAGCTAATGGCTGGACGTCTGCAGGAAAATGTTGCTGAACCGAATGGAAGGCCAGCGCGTTGATGGAGATGCTGGGGTCAGCAATACAGTGATATTCCAAAGGGGCCACTTATGTTGGAGGCGAGTGAGATCTTTGACGGTTATGGGGTATAGGGGTTCGACTTACTACCCCTTTGGCCAATGTACTCCAACATCGAGCGTGCACAAGTGTCATAATCCCAGTTCACGTGTACGTCGTGCCATAGGATCTTCCCAGAAAATTCGTCAAGACCGTAGGACAGGGAGAGGTGGTGCGTGTGGGAAAGGACAGTTACGTCTGAGATCCACCGATGATTGACCGCTCGAGCAGGTTGGTGGATGGTGGGGAGGGGATCTTGACGTGCGAATCGGGATAGGTTGCGACGAATGCGAGCGAGCACGTAGTCGATTTCCTCGCTGCATGTCATTGAGATCAGCATACGTGTGCATGAGGTTGGACGACGGCTCACTCACAGTGTGAAGTCGAATACCCTCTCTTCACTGCGAACATGGTGCATGAGAGCGAGGGAACGGTCAAGAGGGTGTCTGGCGATAGTGCGATAAAGAGCCTCAATTGCCTGAGGTCTGGAGTGTCGGAGGCTTGGCATGTTGCTTGGGAAAGGCAGAACAGCGACAAGGCCTTGATGAAGGATGCATTTATGTGCCGAAGGCGTTGCAGAGATTGAGGGTGGCTCAGAGACGGTAGTAGGGAGAGAGGAGAGGTGCGGGCGCTTATTTCCAGGCTGCTATTGTCTTGAATGGAGATTGGATTCAGATCGGCGGAAAGAATCTCTGTGCGGAACCTGTGGCTCATTCGAACAATTCGAACGCCTGGTGTGTGTGCCACCTTTCATAAATCGGCGCAAGCGTTGTGGCACAGCGTCGGCAAGGAAATTGTGGAGTGAGTCAGGCCCGAGTTATACGAGGATCATGAGGCATGATAACGCCGTTACATTGCGACCTCCTAGTCCAAAACAGGTTGGTCAGCCTGCGTCTTCCCACAACAATGAACGCTGCGGGTGGGTAATAAATCATGACCGTGAAAAATCTTGAGCACAAATATTAGGTCCACGATCGAGAGAGGTTGAGTGTGTATAGTAACGCGTAGGCCGAATAACTATGTAGACTATACTTGAGGATTCCGAGGCCAAAATACTGCGCGAGAACAAGTGGTAAAAAAGGTGAAGTGCAAAAGGAAGACGAAGAGAAGTGTCGTGGGGCTATACTGTCCGACAGGTTCACAATTATACGAAACGACGACCATACGCGCATGGTGGTGAACTGCATACGAGACTGGGCACTGTAATCTACTGGCGGCCCTGTGGAGGTGGGGGAGGATTGGCCATTGGCCACGTATGATTGTGGGTGGCAGACCAGTCGTAGGCCAAACGTTGCGCCCTGGAGAGCAGCATGTTTGGCGTTGGGATTCTCCAATTGATCTGGGGAAGGAAACCTGATATCTTAGCTGGGTTGAAGGCGAGCTGAAATCGATTTTAGGATGAGAGGAAAGAACAGATGAAAGTCGGAAGACACACCCCAAGGTCAGCCGTGCTGAAGTTTTCGGGGTTGGCTATTATGTCTTGAGGGATACCGGACGGATAGCGGAGACCCGTCCCATGGCGGACCGCATTCCACATCTCAACAAAGACATTGGCGTCGGCCTGCGTTTCGGCAATGATGAGACCCAAGACAATCTCACTGCAAGAGCATGGTCAGCGCAGTTGACATGAGAAGGAGAACTGGCAGGCTACGCACGCTTCGATGGATCCATCGAATAATTGCATGATCCCTAATCTGTCTGCGTAGGTCTTCAACAGCCGCGTAAAGTCATGGCGTAAGGAGCCAAAAAGCATTGTCTCGCATTGAGCTTTGAAGATGTTGTGACGCTTGTTTTCGCATGGGTCAATCCAAGAGAAGGCGCTGTCGTCCGTCTCTACGTCTGATATAGTCGAGCGGACGCTGATGTAGGAGTGTCGAGCGGGGATAAGATTGTGGTTGGGAATGCAGCGATACCTGCGAGGACATACTGCGCAATGGACTCAGAGATCTGATGCAGTAATGGACGAAAGGAACTGACCGCCATGTCCTTGGATAGCATCCAAAAGGCCCAAAGCACAGGCGTGCGTGTCCTCGGTTATATGAACGCTCATGAAAAAGAGGTACTGAGAGGCCTCATCCATTGCGTAGGAAAGGGAGATGCCATGTTCCCGCGACAGTGAGACCGTCTCAGAAATCCAGACATCGTGTACCCCTTGTGCGTGAGGCTGCCGAACGTGTCCGAGTCGCTGCTGAGCTGCTGCGATGTCGCGGCCGATACCAGCATCGACCGGAGCGCAAATGGATGCCACTTCTTGTCTGTATTTGGGATGATCAGTGAGAACCTAAACATGAGTAGAAGATGACGAACTCGGATACGAGCAGGTTGTTGTGCCATTCGACGTGATTCGCTAGCATCAGAGGTGAGTCCAGAGGATGTCTCTCTTTAGCCTGGGCCACGGCACGTGTTCGCAATGTAAAGTCGTGAATGGACATGACGAGGCAATGGTCCCCACAGGGTCTCAGGTATTCCAATGTTATGGCAAACGAGGTGTGGGTGCGTGGCCGATGATTATATATATTCGGTCTCGATGTGGCATGGGCGGATTTGGGCATGCTTTTTCGTCGAACCTTCTAGGACTGAACGTGCAATTGTCAAAGTCAGCGATGTTGCTGCAGTTGCTCAAGCGATAACTCTGCATAAAAAGGTTGTTCCGCGAAAAATCACTCGGAACATTCATTAAGTGTGGTGGGGTTGATCGGTGGCAGGAACGGAATGGGATCTTGTCGCTGCCGAGATTGGCTTATTCGTTTCGGCGTGCTCAACAATATAGTTATACATGGGGCCTTATTGTCATAAAAGGGTTGACAGGGGTACGGCTTGAGATACCAAAGAACAGAATGAACAAAATTACAGAAGAGATTGCGTGGCCTGGTCACGGTGCCGCACAACTGGCATAGACGAATATTTCCAATTTCTCAAGATCCGGCGAAAGTCTCGGTATTTCGCGTTTTGATCCCTACACCAGAATTTCTCGAAAGGAATAGTTGGGGATCGAGGCCAAAGCAGTCGTGGATTAGGGGCGCATACGATGCGGATGGCATAGTCCACGAGCTGCTTGAGTAGAGGTCTATCAGATTTTGTTATTAAGGGTCGTTCTCCGGACGAGATGCGAAGTGGGGGCTCACTTTGGAAGATCTATCCCATACTCGACTTGCAAAATTCGATGGATACACTCCAGAGTGAGGGGGGGCGATGCAGCCACGTTATCGCTGAAATGAGCGTCGCAGAGTAGGCGGTTGACGTGGTCCATGATGTATCCACGGGTTCTGCGGTGGTGAACCGCACAGAAAACGCGAGCTTATATTTGTAGGACGGCATGGTAGCCAGTGGCCGCAGCCGTTCTTTACAATTGCAGCGCAATGCAATTGAGTTTGGGTGCGTCGGTGGCATATTGTCATCTTTCGTCAAACCTTCCAGCACTGAATGCAGCGAATGCAATTGATCGTGCAAGTAAGTGGTAATTGTTGGAGTGGCTGAGGCGATACGCCCACCTAAACGGGTTGATTGCGGGCCAATCACTCGAATCGTTCATCAGCCGTTGTGAGATAGATGGGTGGCCAGATTGGGCTATTTGTCTCGGCGCGCTCAATGTCAATGAGGTAGTTATGCATGTGGCTTATTGTCATCAAGTGGGTAGGTAAGGTTACGGCTTTGGATAACAAACGATAAGACAGCGTAGCGTAGGAAAAACAGCGCGGCAGGGCTCATTTCAGTAGGCGTCTATGTACCAAAATTACAGAAGGAAGTGCCCGGCCTCTTCACGGCGAGCGTGATATACCCGGGCCCACACGACCTGCATAGACCAATATCGCCAATCTATCATGTGCCGGTGCATCTCCCGGAATTTCGCGTGTTGATCGATGCACCATAGATCGCCGCCGAAAGCGTTTTCGGTAGTGAATGTTAGAGCGCGAGGCCAAGGCAGTCGCGGATGGGGAGTATGAAGGACTGATGACTGAAATAATACACACGCACAGAATGTGCTGCACACAGGCCAAAATTTCCTTTTTTGGTAAGGATTTTTGTGTTGCACACATATTTTTTTTCGACATTTCCAAAATTTTCAAGTTTTTCCAATAGGTATGTGGGTGATCAACAACGAAATTCAGAGGCTCTATGCTACACAAATTCATTCAAGTTTTAGTTGTGCACCACAGCAGATGAGTGTACAACAGCATTTTCCAGATGTGGGAGCCTCCTCAAATATGAGTGTGCAACACCTTGTGAATTTTATTTTTTATTTTTTTATGTTGCACTCACAGGCATTCCAAGCTGGTGCGCGTCTCCTCAATCTCAGAATTTTATCTACGCAAAACCCAGAATGTACGTGTGCGACATGCTGTGAGTGAGTGTGCGCCATCATCTGGATTTTCATGTTTTCTCTCAGATCATTGGAATTGAGCTTTTGGTACCGCCAGGCGCTTAAATTTATTGATAGGCCCCTCATGAGGTCATAAGGCCCCACTTAAGCTAAGTACATAATCAGGTACTAAGGTCCGCTGTAAGCTAAAAATGGAGCTAAGTAACTAAGTCCCTAAAATAGCTTAACTAATTAAGTCCCTTAAGTCTAGCCAACTTAACAGATTTGAAAAAGTGAGTTGCGTCAGGTTCAGAGCAAGAAATTAATGGATGGACTGACCACAATTCTTATTATTTGGGAAGCAAGCAGCCATTTTCTTTTCAAGAAGAAAAGAATAGATGTGATGAACAACTTGAATACTCACTGGGAGGAACCAACGAGACAACAACAAAGGCCCAATTTTGGAAAAGTTTTGCATAAGATGGGCTCTTGAAGGGACCTATTGAATGAGATGAGATTCAGGCATCATCCTTCATCAGGAGAGTGCAAAAGAGGTACAGCCTCCTGGCGGCTGGGGTGGGGGGATGGAGGGGCAAAAGTGAGTGTCGGACTTTCAAATCTGAGCCAGATTGGACACGTAGCAGGCAATCAGGTGACCTAGGCTCAACCATGGTTGCGCCATCTCCTGCCAGTCTTGTCAACAATGGAGACAAATCATATGGCTCTCTCATTTTCAACGTTCTACGTTTCCTAACAGCGCCTGGGAACAAGGGTCAGATCAATGTATATCTTGCTGGCCGTCATCTGCCAATGCTTGGGCCCTTTCCCAAGGGGTCCACTCAAACCAACGCGGAGGAATACGTGAGGATTTTGATAAAGCACAGTACTCATCTTACCTTTGTCCTCAGGTGAGAAGGTTCATTAGGGCGACCCTTGCCTCCCCTATTTATCAAGACCATCACCCCATTCGGCTTGTCATTGACCAAGGGGCCGCTGCTGATACCCTATACAACATGGTATACAGCTTTGTCCTTTATCTTCAGGTGTGTCCCCATGTCTTTTATTGGCAATCATTCTCAGACTCTGGAAGGAGGTCCAAATGAGCATCAAGCTGTTTCACCAAGTTCGAAAAATACGGGGACGGATTTAAGCTGGTCCTGTATTTTGGGTTGTCCACTGTTCTATCTTGATTCAATACATCATCATTGGCACTAAGATACATATGGAGAGCTTCTGTGAACCTCTAAGTTAACTATTAATCTGCTCCATTTCTTTCCTTTCTTTCCTTTGCCCCCGGAGAAAGAATTTGTCCCAAAGCAAAAGTGGGCTTGCCTTTGCCCAAGAGTCTCTGTTTGCAGGATTTGAAAGGGT
Organism: Sistotremastrum suecicum HHB10207 ss-3; assembly: GCA_001632355.1. Lineage (NCBI taxonomy): Eukaryota > Fungi > Basidiomycota > Agaricomycetes > Sistotremastrales > Sistotremastraceae > Sistotremastrum > Sistotremastrum suecicum. The sequence continues at coordinate 8,538 of KV428336.1, read as the reverse complement.
TTCTACATGCTTGGCATGAGAGAAAAACACAAAGGAGAATCTCCCAGGAGTAAGAGAAGTGGTTGGGTTGTGGGCTTTCGCTTTCCAAGGCAGGACCATGTGGTAGAGATTGGCAGAATAGAACATAATGACAGATCCAGGCGGGTACCTGAATGACAATCCAGATTGTGAATGAGGGATCAACAGCAATTATAACATAACACTCACTCAAAAGTCATGTCCAAGTCAGGAAAAACCATCATTCCACCTCCTGGACATGCTGGCTCATAGTAGCCCCCGTTGAAACAACAGCAAATGCCCTCAATGCCATCATTGATGTCCCGATGGAGATTGATCTGGAGCTTCCAGATCACAGCACGCCCCAGCCACATACCTTCTTTACTATCCTGCTTGACCCACCTCCCGTTGCGGTAGGCAGCATGGATTTTTTGCCATTCCTTGGGGAATGCCTTTTTGAGCATCCTGCCCAGGATTTTGTGCAAAAAGCTAGTGGCATCAATGAATTCTTGAGTAGCTTCCATTCTTCTTGCCCCACCGCTTCCCAACATCTGGCGAGATGGCATTAAAGGATGCTGGAAGAGATATCAATAGCAGCCCATATTAAATGAATAGTTGATCACACACCGGATAGGAGTGTCCTTGGGCATACCACCGATGCACCAAATGTGCCAAACCAGCCATTTCTAATGTCTCCTCCTCTTCTGAAGTCTGAGAAATGTGAGGCAAAATGGTCTGGGTCAAGACCCGGGCACATTCTGGATTGATTATCAGACAACGTAAATCTTATATTGAAGGCATTGTCTTACCAGGATCGTCATCTCCTGCATCTTCCTCAAACTCAGCTTCTGTCCTCTGCAGTTCAGAGCCAATGGCATCTTTATCAGCTTCATCCAAGGGTGTATCAGGAGTGAGCGAAACAAGCCTTGCACATATCAGTAAAATGAGAAAACAAAGGTCAAGGACATACCTTTGGAAGGCGGAGATGTACTTTGCCATCCTGCTCTGAGGTGGTGGAGTAGGCTTGGTAACTTTGGGAGAAGATTCTGAGACTGTCTTATAGCCCATTGCTCCTGCCTTTCCAACTCCTCTGTGACGGGCATCTTTCTTAGGTGTCAAGGGCTCACACTCTGAAAAATAGAGCTGTGTTGCCCAGTGCACACGATGCAGGAGTGCCTCCTAGTATAGTAGTTAACAAACTGTACCACAAAGGAGGGCAAAAAGCTGACACATATCCCATGAGCCCGCCATTTACCACTGTCAAGTTGTCTGCGACCAAAATACGCTAGGATAGTCTTCCCCTCAGCGTCAAAACACTGGATGGAATTCTTCTGGACGTATTCCTCAGTGAAGCCTCGCTGGATCATTTGCTCCACTTGAAGGATAGCCCGACTCATGTGCAATTTGGAGCGTTTTCTGTTTCCCCAGCTTTCATTGGTTTGTGAAAATTGACGAGGTCCTTGGTCAGACATAAGTCAGAGATATCATAGATAAAGCATTCACAACCTTACTTTGAGACACATACTTAAACCAGGCGTCTAGCCGCTCATTCTGCTCTTTCTCCACAACACTTTCATCCAGAAATAGCTCAAGAGCCTCAGCAGTCTGCAGCAGATCTGAAATGGGGAGCTCAGGTTCTGGCAAAGGCGGAATATGGAAGAGATCCATTGGATCCGGCCTGGGCACTGGTGACCGTTGTCCTTCGGGCACATATCTTGCCCTAGGGCCATATTGCAGGTCCATAATGTTGCTAGATGATGGTGGTCAGGAGAAAGATGGACAGAGATTGCGATCAGCAATCAAAGATAATCAGTTGCTGCTGGCACACTCCTATTGGCTCCATCAGGTCCACCTGCCAAATTGGGATACGTGATCATGATGAGACGTGAACAAAAAACAACATTAAACCAACAGTCAACTCATTGACGGGCAGTACAACAAAGGGCAGTTGCAATAGATTGAGAGAATAAGAGAAAAGACGCTTCAAGATGAAGAAATAACCAGAATGCCATTCTCAGAGGAAAGGAAGATAATAAACAGGCTTATAGATGCGCAAGAATTGTCTGAGAGATGGCTAGGTCATGATCAAAGGCAATAGCGGACCCTTCTAGACTCAATCCGGGTAGTCAAGAGAGGCAACTGTATAATGCAGCAGGAGAAGCAAATGGGAGTAGTTATACCAGGGTGGCCCATATTTTTACATCCCATATTGAGGTCATCAAAGCCATTCAATCCTGAAAGAAAGACGTCAGTTGGGCTCTACAAAAAATCAATGAGAAATCAATAAGACTCAGGCCATGCCGTCTCACCCTTGTAACTTCTTGTCGGTATACACGACTTGTCTACACTCTGACTACAGCCTTTGAACTCCTGCAGAGTCATTAGTATTGCTTCAGAAAAAATTAGCTGCTATTTCTGCTATTTCCTGCTATTTTTCAGCTATTTAGCAGAAAAATAGCCAAAAAATAGGCTATTTATGCTATTTAGGCTATAAAACCTGGCCTAATTTTTTCTGAAGTGACTGATTAGTAGGGATTGGGAATGCAAGACGTACCTCTCTGTGGTGATGTTGTTGTGCATTGTGATGATCCAGACAGTCAGCGGTGGATTGGCTTTTCGCGAAGATTCCATTTCAGCAGGCTGGGCAAGAGGAGGTGGAAATGGATATGCGGAAAGAGAGGCTGCTGCTGGATCACCCGGCAAGTTTGAGGGCAACTTGGAAGAACAGAGATGGGTCGATGTATACCTTAAACTGGTGGGATTAGACTGAGAGTTGAAAGGATTAGAATACGACCGCAAGCTCACCTTATGCAACTGCGATGCGAAAAACAACTCTGTCGATACCTTGTGGTGGCACGACATGATGCCTACGCCGATGTTCACTGCTTGATGCTTCTTGCCCTGCGAGAAGGCAAACGCCATGGCAGAGCCGGTTTTGGCGGAAGTAAATCCCAGAAATTGCGACTCGGCTTTCTGATAATGGCATGGGCGGATGTCACGCGTTGAGATGACTAGGTGGCAGGGCCGAGGGGACTGACCATCGCAATGTAGGCTTTACCTGACAACTCTTCACCCTTCGTCTTCTGAAACGACCAAGATTGTCGAGGGAGGTGCTGTCTCCGCATCACCATCTGCGGTAACGGACAGCTAATGATATCCTCTGAAAGAAAGACGTTGGTTGTACTCTACAAAAAATTGATGAAAGATTGATAAGACACACGCCATGCCATCTCGCCCTGTTCTTGATCAATTGAATCTGAGCCCTCCTTCTTGCCCAGAGCGATCTCGTCCTAGAGGAAAGAGCGTTTCCATTCATCAAGTGATTTGCTGACCACGGAAGGCGACTTACGCGAACGGTCCTTGACGTCAAGGATCGATGCAGGCTGGTTGTCAGGGACTTGACGGGCGATTATCAGTGCGCCGCAACGTGGCGCCGGAACAGAGCGTTCGGCTTTGTCACTGGAAAGATGTTAGCCAGAGAACTCATGAGATCCGGTGTACATACGTTGAGGTTGTTGTAAATCCATCGATTCCACGGATGGGGCATCCAAGTTTGAGAGCAGTCTTCACGTTCATGATAACATGCACACCGGCTCCTTGACTTTCCATGAACTACCGCAATATAAGCACAAGTGTGTGACCAAAACAAGAGGGACACATACCCCAACGCGAGTTGTGTTGATGAAGCTGGTCAAGACCGTCAGAAATATTGTCAAAGTCCCCTGAATCGCACTTACGTCTCTTGCAAGATATCGTTCTGGACTTCTTTCTCGTCGTGTCGATCCTTGAACATGGCCGCCAAACTCTCCATGCCACCCATGACACTTCCCAAACTCGTACCAACTTCGGAAGGATGCATATGCTGATAGGGTTCGTATGGGTGGTGATACCAGACATAGTCAGAGCCTCCACAGTGCAAACGAGTGCCCGCAAGGAGACACAATCCGTTTGAGCGATGATAACAGCTGGTATACCGTATCGACCGGCGTCCCAGCCTGTTGGCGATTGCCCGCTAACGGTGCGACTGAACTTGAAGGCCTTAGGGACGAGAACTCTGACACCCTTCTTGAACTTGACGAACCACTGTCCGCCCTCTTTGGGCCAAGTGTCGACCTTGTCGCCGTGCTCCTTCGTGAACTTGTGGGCTTTGGCTTCGTCGATCTCGAGCCTCTCGAGATCGTGCGCCAACTGGATCTCTTGATTGAAGATTTTCTTCTGAGGATCGTAACCTTTGAACAACCCGGGCTCTGTTTGTTGGAATAGCATTTTGACATAATATCAACGCAAAAGGGATGACGGTACCAATTAATTGGACACCGGCGTGGGCCAAGATGTCTTTCTTGTATTTGCCTCTCACATCGTTATTGTGGACTGGTTCACTGGACTTGGCATCAACCCAGCCCACGGAGAGTGACCTATCCTTGAGGCGACCGTCGAAGTGTTTGATGAAGCCCATCATCCAGGCCATTTCGACGCATCCCTTGATCGTGAATTCTGCACGGGCGTCCATCTCCCAGTGAGTACATGAGCTACCCCAAGGCCCGACCTCGGCGGATCCGGTAACGACAATAACCTTTTCGAGATCATGCAATCCTCGGAGGTGGGCAAGATCTGCGAGCGACGCGGAGTCTTCGAGTTTTGAGAATTCGAAGGTGAAGTTTGCACGCGGGGTTACTTTGACAGTCTGGAGAACTCGTTCGGCATCGGGACCATTGGTGATCTTGCAATCGAGAGAGTTGTCACGAGTAATGGCTTTGCGGAATTTGCCTTTGTGGAGAATTTCGCTTCGGATACAGAAGGTGATCGGGAGACGATCCATTACACCGTTGAGATCGGCTCAAATGGGCTCGACTTGTGTGATGCTGAAGAGCAAGGGATGCATGAGGCCGAGGATGTTGAAAGCCATCTCTTTGGCAGAGAAGGTTTGGAAACCATATTGTTTGACCTTTTCGGCGACAAGATCGTTGCCGTCCATAAGACCGGTTCCGCGAGTCCATACGCCTCCAATTTGCGGACACCCTCACGTACGACCTCGGAATAAACGATTTCACCACCGGCGGTGACTTCGGCGTGAGGAGCGGTAGCGAATGTCACTAGGGTACACGATCAGTAGATGGAAACAAAAGACAAGAATCGACGACTTACCATCCTTATACAACGGCGCCTCTCCGACTACCTCGCGACAGTTATCAATGAGTTGCTGGCCGAACTGCTTGGCCACCTTATACGTTTCTCCGCGCTCTGCAACCGTTTAGTCGATGTGGTATTGCATATAGCTGAGCAGAGCAGGATCTGCGCGGTTCATTCTTTGGATGCAACGAGCGGTGATTTCGCGATCGACCGTCGTCAGCTTGCCGAAGATGATGTCGTAGAACATGAGGAGTGCATCTTGGCGAACCCAATTCCACGAGGAATCAAAGTGGCGAGCTTTCAGAGGTTCGAAGATAGGCTGGATACCATCGATGTACAAGTCGCCATGCTCCTTGTTGATAGAGTCGAGTTTGTCTTGGAGACCGCGAACGGTGGCCTTCTCGTTCTCATACGCCTTCCCTCCCGCTCGAGAATCTTTCTTGAGATAGCGCATGTAGAGCTCGATCTGCTGAGAAGCGAACGCTTCTTGATCGGCTGCGAACTTGAGGAATTCTTCGCTGTTGATAACCGCGCCACCACTTCCTCCGCCTCCACCAGCAGAACCTCCTGATGACAATGAAATGCCAGAGCGTTGAGCGTCTGCCGCCACAACACCATCTAGCCACGACTTCGCTTCCGCCTCTGATCCTAAACGCTTGGCGGGCTCTAGGGTTACACCGAGGAGCAAGACACCGTCGGCGCGACCGGGACCGATGCCCCAGATCTTTGACAGATATCCTTTGATTGCGGAAACATTGAAGCCACCAGGCATCTTGCCGCCAACGAGACGAGAGACTAAACCCGAGGTGTATTTGCCCAAAGTGCCGAGATAACCAACACCAAGTGCGGCGCCCAGCTCATCCAAAGGCAATTCTTCACCTTTCTCCGGTGCGGACGCGAACTCGAGCTGAAGATCACGGAGGATCTCGTTTTGGAGAGTCGACTTTCCACCGACCAAGTCTCTGATGGTCTTTGAAAGGAGAACTTCGTCGGCTTTCTTCTTGAGTTTCTGGGGGATGATGACACAAAGGGTGTCGACGGCCTTGAGGGGTTCGTCTTCAATCGCAGTGGCGGCACCTCCGCTAGGCGCATCGCTCTCAGAGGGCTTCTTGGCTTCCTCTACCTCGTCCTCAAACTGGTAATAAATCTCCTTAGCGTCCTTTGCGTGGCACAGAATAGTCCGCTTCCGGCTGATAGAGTCGTCCTCATTCTCGTATCTCGCTTTCAGGGTTCTGGTGGCCATGCCAGTGAGTGTAGGGCTGGGGCCAATCTCGATGAACTGCTCGGACTTGTATTGACTGAAGAGGCGATCTTGAGTCTCAATCCAACGCACGGGAGAGGCGAATTGATAGGCAAGGAGTTCGACAAGAATGATGTAGGCCAGCTTCTGGCGTTGCGCGGCGGTCTCCCAACCTTCACTCTCCCAGTTCCTGAGAACTTTATCGAGGCGAGGTGAAGCGGTCTGATCATAGATGCGTTGTGCGTAGTCTCTTGAAACACTGTAAGGCTAAGCGGTAAGATTGAGCACGTATTTGCCGATCAATGTGTCGGGATTAAGATGAGCGGCGTTGATCTTCTTTGAGAGATCTGCAGAACATAAATAATAAACCACAGAACACTGACGAATCGCTTACAAGCACGGAAAGGCATGACACCTGCCCACAGATACTTGGAGTGGAAGGGTACATCGATGCCCGGGAGAGGGATAGTGGCGAAGCGGCGTTCGAGCTTGATGTGCCCTTCTGCCTTCTTTTGCTCCTGAGCACGCTAGAAAGACGAATCGATGATCTCGCCCAACAGCTCTTTAACCTTCTCGACAGTGAAAGTCTCCGTGAGCTAACGATGATGTTAGCGAGTGTACAAATGCCACGGGTAAAAAGATAGTACCTTGGCGATATCAATCTTCTGCAACTTCAAGTAGTTGAGAACATTAGTCAGGGTTTGAAGTGCGACCAGTTCACCAGCGCAAACATATTGCTGACCCTATGAAAATAAATCAATCAGATTGACGATAAACACAAAGAACCGCGCTCGACTAACCTCGACATTTAAGTTGACGATTTCCAAGAGCAGGTCAGTGCGATGTGCGATAGAATCGACGACCTCGCGAAGCGCGGCATCGTTGAAGGTCTTGGAGATTCGGCTGGGATTCACGGCGCACATAGCATAACTGGACCGGTTGTGCTCGTCACGCTCGACTGCGCGCTGCATGGTAATACCACAATAGAAAACGACATCAACGAGAGCAGATATAGGAAGAACGTCAGCGATGGAAGCGAGAGCTGAGTATTCTCTAAGTGAATGACCGGCGAAGGCGCAGTCCTTCTATACGAAGCCCTTGGAGCGCATGTCTTCAAATGCGGATTTCTCGGTCACGACGAGCGCAATCTGAGCGAATTGCGTGGCAAAGAGCAGACCGGCCGGATGACTGAAGGTATACTTGGGAGTGCGCGCGTTGATGTCAGCGAACAAGGGAAGGGTTTTGATGTTTCCGTCCTTGTCCATGGCATCGTACGACATCTCCATGTACCTCTGTCGAATGGCTTGACCTTTGATGCCACCGAAATGGATGATCTTCGTCTTGGGGTTGTTCCTGACGATGTCAATTATGGAGAACCCATATACAGCGAGAAGATGTTTATCGGCGCCGTTCCATACGGCTTTCGCGGCGGGAGAGCTGTTGTAAAGTTCCATGCCCATACCAGGCTCTTGCGATCCTTGACCGGTGAAGACATATGCGGTCGTGGGTTGAGCGACCTCGGCAGATCCATCGATAACCTTCTCTCCGCGAGGATTGAAGGTTTCGATGTTGACAACCATATTGCCGTCGTTCATACCGATATGCTTAATCTTCACCTCGAGCTCTTCTCCCGGAAGAACCATGCCGACAAACGTGACATCGTAACTAGAGGAGGTATTAGAAAGAAAGAAGAGACGGTTCAATTGTGGGACTTACGAAAGTACACGTTCCGGGTTGCCTTGAGCGACAACGTTCTCGACGTATTTGCGAGTCGCAGCGCTCGACCACAGGCCGTGAGTGATCGTGCCAGGAAGAAGAGCGAAGTCGGAGAAGTAAGGATTGATGTGGATGGGGTTGAAGTCACCGGAGATCTTGGAGTAGGGCTCGTTGGTCAGAGGAGCCGTCATGACACAAGGAGAGCCGCTGGTCAAGGAATAACCACCGTTCTCAAACAAGACAGGCTTTCCGAGAACTTGTCCATGCCTCTGGAGATAGGCGACAACTGGGTTGCCCAGAGCAGAGTCGTTGGCATACTCAACCGTAAGGATCTCAACGGGTATATACCCGCGGATATGGATATCCGCGAGAATTTCCGAGGCCATACCCGGGACCCGCGGGAAGTCCGGGAGGCCATATCCGCCACCCGCCGGGTCTGATATGCGGATATCGGC
>KV428335.1:0-19009 GCA_001632355.1 Sistotremastrum suecicum HHB10207 ss-3 | reverse complement strand
AATGCATGGGAGTATCAAGTACAGAACCCTGATGTTCCCAGATTGGCTATTTTGAGACTTCTGCAAGCCAAAATCTTTGTTTATGGGCCCACATAGGGCATCTGTGGTCATATAGACAATGCTAAAGGTCATACAGATCCTGAAATTGAATATTTAAATGTTTAAAATATTATTGGTTCAGAACTGGTTTGAACTGGGTTTGAACCTGAACTGAACCCTTTTGAACTGAACCACGGTTCTGGTTCAGGTTCAGGGATTTTGGCCGAACCGAACCAAGGTTCAGTTCGGGGTTCATGAAAAAAGGCCGTGAACCGAACCGAACTGAACCTTGGCATCCCTAGTAGCAAACGAAGCGGACGATTGGGAACGAAGATGCAACGCAAGATTTCCCGCGGTCGAGCCCACGGCGTCGGATGAAGAGATCAAGAACTACCTGCGCGAGGGAAGAGTGCCAAAGATAGATCCGCTGAAGTGGTGGAGTGCGAATCACAGTAGATTTCCCAGGCTTGCAAGAATGGCCCGAGATTACCTTGCAATTCCAGGTGAGTGATTAATCCGTTTTGGATTGACAAAGTCAAATAACTTCGTCTTAGGGTCTTCTGTTAGCGTTGAACGTTCTTTCAATGCAGGTCGCGATCTAATCTCTCTCCGTCGAGCCTCGCTCAGCGAGACAACAATTCGTGAGTTGATGATATTACGCAGCACCTTGATGCTTCAAAAGCGGTTGGAGCGAGCAGAACTTAAGCGGAACGGCATTAAACGAAAGAGGATGTAGTTATGTGTGATATTCCATACTTGAACTACTGTGATTTCGTCTACAAGACGTGTGCTATCGCAAACCGCGGTTAGCTGCAACCAACCGCGGTTTCGAACCGATCGGATCGGATCAGGGTCTCGGAGCCTCGGTTTTCACCGGTTTCTCAACTCAAACCGATCCGATTCGAACCGTTAGGAGCTCTATTAGACTATAGATGATCGTGTGGTCATCATTCTATTCCGTCGTCATAAACCGGCCATCGGCACATGTGATCTAGCTGGGCGATGTGCGGATTCGTACTCTGATGATTTTCCGAACTTGTCGCGCCGCTCGGAAACATCTCGTGTTCGACAACTCTGATTCATTTGGCTTCTGCGTTTCCGACGCATAAACGAGACCTTCCCGATCATTTTGCGATAAGTTATTGCTCAATTAGGCGGTCTGGATTTTCTACCTTGAGCACTGGAGAAAGAGGGCTTGTGCAGACGATACAATGCCAAGCCGCCAATGACTCAACTTTGTTTCGATCTGGGCTCAGTCGTGGGATCGAATACGAACCCTTGGTGCTAACGCCAACAAATGCCAGATTTGGCTCGCCTCCTCGAAAGAAGTGGAGTGGCACCGCTGCCGCTATTTTTGACCTCTCCGGGGTCGCTGTCAGATACACCTAAACTTCCACCCTCAGGCCTTCTTCATCTTTCTTTAGCTATAGCGGGCCGTCTACGCAAAAACTGTACTCGATCTATGCGCTTTTGTGACTTCATCGTTGGCCGTTCCTCGTGTCTATGACTGCCGTTTTGGCGGCAAGGATCCGAGGAAGCGTTTCTTGAGGGGTCTTCGGCTCATGCTAGTTTCGTGCCAGAGTATACGTCAAACACGCAGAAGTCTACTTAAAGGACTGCTCGCTTCACAGAAGAGTTTCCTCAGCATCTTCACAGTTCGCTCTCTTGAACCATGTTCTCTGTTACTGCTCTCGTCCTCGTAGCTACTGGTATCAGCAGTGTCGCTGCGCACGGTGGTGTCCTCTCTTATTCCAACGCGGGTAACTGGTACTGGTGAGGAGTGATCTCCGCATCGTTAGGTCTTGTTACTAAGCTCTCCTCAGGGGATGGGCACCATACGACACCCCAACCGGCCAGACCAGCATTGAGCGACCCTGGTCCACTTAGTAAGGGTTTCGAGGAAGCTCTCTGATCCATCTCATGTCATGTACCAAATCTATCTAGCAACCCCATTACGGATGCTACTGATCCTCAGCTCGCCTGTAACGACGACGGCACTTCCGGCGCCCTTCAGCTCACGGCCACCGTCGAGGCCGGCTCTGCCATAACCGCATACTGGAATCAAATTTGGCCTCACGCTCTGGGACCGATGGTAAATCCCGCTCATTCATGAACGTTTTGGAAAATCTCATCCATCTACTAGCTTACCTACCTCGCAGCATGCCCTGGCAGCACCTGTACCGGAGTTAACTCCAACACTCTTGAATGGGTGAGTGCAATATCTTTAACGACGGTTCGATTGCTCATTCTCATTTCTTCAGTTCAAAATCGGCAAGTTGTATTGTGTTCCTACTTTTCGTTTCTCTAACGGCTGCGTTCAGACGAGTGTGGATTGATCAGTGGAACTGTCGGAGATGGCTCTTGGGGTGACGGTCAGATGATCAACCAGAACAGCTCTTGGACCACCACCATCCCCGCTTCTGTCCCCTCCGGCAACTACCTCATCCGTTTCGAGACCATCGCTCTCGTAAGTTTTCTTTTCTAATATCGGTAGTCCTGCCGTTTAACCAACTCCGTAGCACTCTCTCCCCGCCCAATTCTACCCCGAATGTGCCCAAATCAACATTGTCGGAGGAGGCAGCCTCGCTCCCACCGCTGCTGAGCTCGTTACTTTCCCCGGTGCCTACTCCAACACCGACCCTGGTCTCGATGTCGATCTCTACACCGCCGCAGCCGACGCTCAGACCTCTTACCCCATCCCCGGACCTCCTCTCTACGCCGGTGCTGCCAAGAGTCAGTGCCTCGGCAACGCCGGAGGCTCGACCTCAAGCTCTAGCAGCTCTTCAAGCAGCTCTAGCACCAAGAGCACCACTTCTACCACCTCCAGCAGCACCTCCAAGAGCACCTCCACCACGACCTCCACGTCGTCCAAGACTTCCAGCACTTCCTCTACTACCGGAGGCGTCGCGAAGTACGGCCAGTGTGGTGGATCTGGATACACTGGACCTACTACCTGCGCTGCTGGCTCCACCTGTACCGTCTCTAACCGTAAGCGCAAACTGTGTCTTGGCCAAACATCGTGCTAACTCTGAGGTTTTAGCATACTATTCCCAATGCCTGTAATGAGCTTGAAAGAGTAGGTGGAGGAGGAAGAAAATTGCGTATATATTTCTTATCATTATGTACGCAATATACCTTATTACTAGTAAACCTGGATTCATTCGTGTTTTCAAAAAAATCGGTGCTTCCATCAAATCTGTGAACAAGGCGTGATTCAAAGACACTCTAATAAAATTAGATTTAGGGGTAACACTGAAGACACGCCGCCGTGTAATCCTAAATCTGTATACTGGGGGTGCAGCTGTCGCTAGTCAGAAGAAGAGTATTTCCTTGGGTCAGATACAAGCCCTGGATTAAAAGTGAGTTTCGGGAAGTTGTGAATGCATCGTCGGGTTGGGCTGATGTAATATTCCTGCTCTTCTGTGCCATGTTTTCTTGACGCGGTGAAGTCAACTTTCTGGCTTTCAAGCACTCCAGAAATACCGGTGAATTGCTATCAGAAATTGAAGAATCTCGTTGTCGCGGTACCCCTCTAATGTTTCAAGCAAAGGGCCCGGTGTTAGTTGAGTCGCCGGGGAATTTATTTGTCCCTGCATGACGTCATATGATCCCGAGATGAGTACAATCGAGATCCAGGGTCTTGCGCTGATCACTCAGATCTGCGGTTCGATCTCGTGTTGTTCGCAGCAACAGTCGCGGATTTACGGATGCATTTGGAGCCGAACTGCTGACAATGTATCCCGAAGATTTATTGTTGTGGAGTTGGTGAAGGCGGGAGTCGCGCCTACCGTGGAAAAACGGAGCTTGAATTCGTTCATGTCACAACGTTCGGCATCGAAATTTCTGTCGATCATCAGCGCATCTCTTCAGAACGATTGACATCACTTGGGTTGATTCAAAGCTAATCGATTTAGCAGCTCTTCTGGTGCGAGCTTACAGTTTGAACTTCGCCAGATTTCTTCGTCCCCAGTGATCGACTAACCCCGCCAAGAAAGGTGGGAACGTCCTGGGCCAGTCGTCGGGCAGTTATCGTATACTCAACCGACGAGGCGCGACTTCTATCTCGTCTCGACCGCGCGAATGGAATACCCGATCTTTATGCGTATGGGTGCTCCACCTTCTTCTTCTAAGTTTCTGATTATACTTGACGAAAACTTGTCGAAACCTGTGGGTCAACCAAGATTACTTATGCACTCTCAGGGGCTGTTTCTGTTGAGATTTGGCTGAATTCCGAACTGAGCTTATGAAGGTGAACTTGAAGGAACCGCGAATTTTTGAGCCTCCCCACATGCGTTGTTTGCCCTCTCCGAAAGGGTCCAAGGTTGCTGCACAGAAGCCAGGTGTCTCGTCTCGTCTTCTTTGGCGAGGAATGACCGTTCTGGGGAACATGGCGCATCCTTTTGAACATGTCGCTATCGTAGTTTATCCACGCATATGGGCTGGCATCGTCTTGAACTACTATAAAGGACACTTCACCGTGGCATCCTATCTGGCATCCCAGAGTTGCTTCGTTCATCTTCTCCTATGTTCTCTATCAGCTCTTTGGTTATCGCGGCTGCTTGCGCCGCTAAGGTCGCCGCCCACGGTGGTGTCCTCTCTTACTCCAACGCCGGCAACTGGTATTGGTGAGAAACATTATATACCGTGCAATACACTATGCTCAATTTTTTTTCGCAGGGGCTGGCAACCATACAACTCGCCTACTGGACAGACTTCTATCCAGCGTCCCTGGGCTACTTAGTAAGATCAATGGTATGCGACAGTTAGTCGTCAATGCTAAAGTACGCGACGACAGCAACCCCATCCAAGATGCCACCGACAAAACCATTGCTTGCAACGACGATGGTACTTCCGGCGCTCTTCAGCTCACCGCCACCGTCCAGGCCGGTTCGGCAATCACTGCCTACTGGAATCAGATCTGGCCTCACCCTTATGGCCCCATGGTAGGCCTCTAGTCCATAATTAGATCATATTGTATACTGAAATTTCTTTCAGTTAACCTACCTCGGTCAATGTCCCGGTTCTTCCTGCACGGGTGTCAACGCCAACACCTTGAAATGGGTATGTCCATTCGGCTTACAGTCTCATAAAATTCGTGCATCTGACGGCCTTGTTCTTTTCCAGTTCAAGATTGGTTAGTCCAGAAAACGCATATCTCGATATTCATTCCTGACTGTGAACCAAAAGATCAATCCGGTCTGATCAGCGGAACTGTTTACAAAGGTTACTGGGGTGATGGCAAGATGATCGACCAAAACAGCTCCTGGACCACGACCATCCCGGCATCCGTCCCGAGCGGCAACTACTTGATCAGATTCGAGACCATCGCACTCGTGAGTGACCTCATCTCGATGACGATTTCCCTCTCTGACATCAGTCCAGCACTCTCAACCCGCCCAGTTCTACCCCGAATGTGCCCAGATCAACATCGTCGGTGGTGGAAGCCTTGCCCCTACCGCGGCAGAACTCGTCTCATTCCCCGGAGCATACTCTAACTCAGACCCCGGCATCGCTATCGATCTCTACAGCAACGCTGCTCAAACCCAGACCACCTACCAGATCCCCGGACCTCCCTTGTATGCCGGCGCCGCTGGAGCAGGTTCATCAAGCTCGAGCTCAAGCACCAAGACTACTAGCACTACCACCTCTACCACCAGCAAGAGCACCTCTACTACCACGACGAGCTCCTCCACCAAGAGCACCACCACCACGACTAGCACCACCAAGACTTCCTCCTCTTCTAGCACCTCGCCTTCTGGATCTACCGTTCCTAAGTACGGACAGTGTGGAGGAGCTGGTTGGACTGGAGGAACTGTTTGCGCTGCTGGTTCTACTTGCACTGCTTCCAACCGTAAGTTTCCTCCGACGCACCCTCTCATCAGAGTCTAACCATTTATTTCTTTCAGCCTACTATTCCCAATGCACTTAAACGTAGTCATTCAATTGCTCATTGTTTATTAGTTCCGAGTCAATTGATATTATCATCGATTACGATCTTCACCTTGCTTTTGAATGAGCGGCAACAGTCCTTGAACTATTCCCTACATTGGTCTGCCGGAGGCACGTCAGGTTCTTGATCCGCAATAGGCTGTTGAAATAGCCTAATACTCGATCAATCTCAATGGTCTCTTTGAATCACAAGCCACGGCAAGTTTGCTTGCCGCAGTGTTTATAATCCTTATGGCCATTTTCCAGGGCGGCGATCATCAAATGGAGTGCACTGACGATCTCGAACATTCCCCGCGTATTGACAGGAAAAGAAGCCTGGCTGAAAGATGAACCCAAATACATTGAACGGACATGTTAAGCTTCTGGCCGCCACTCGCAGCTGACGCCAAGAGCTAGAAGAAAAAGGGAAAGTACGTCTGTTTTTCAGTGAGAACTAGAAGCGCTGATATCTGAATGGCATGGTATGCATTTGTGTTTGGAACAACTTGCATTCCCCAGTTCAATGCTTGCCATTGAGATCACCGGGCTAATCACGGAGGTGGTGAGCAGCAGCTAGGGGAACAGAGGAACATTCTAGTTCGGATCTCATTCTAGAAAGTCTTCCGTTTCACGGTCACTTTCCTGTCCGGTGCTATGTAAGCACAACAGTTAGCTACGTCAGCTCGATAGGTCACTCACTACGTTCGGATTCACTGGTCGGGTCTTGTTTACTGGCACTGATCAAATAAACGAGCTACTTTCGCCGAAAAATGCTCACTGCCAACGATCGCAGGCCCCTTGTTCTCGACGAATCGTGACGCGAAACCGAACGAGTGATCAGACACGTTGTATCGGACGCGAAGGACATTCCTTTTTTCCTCGCATTTGAGGCATCACGTGATGATCAACTGGCTTTCCCCGCTGACGTTTTTCGGAAACACCTCGTCTTCGATTTCCCGTTACCAAGTCAATTGGGTCGATCATCCCGTCCGGATTTTTTGCGCCATTTGAGTGCTAAGGCTTTACGGACAATGGCTCTGGATATCCCAGTCGTTCGTTCGCCTCGACATCACTAGTCAACGTGCTCTTGCTTGCTTGGTGTGAGTCCTGCTCGCCATCATCGACGATCATCACCTGTTCGACGGCGAAATCATGAACAACAGCGCGCTGCCCTGAACCGACCACAGCGTGCTCTGGTGTCGGATCTATAGCCGGGATGCGGGGTTTATTCGAATCCCCAGCGCGAAGAATGGCCGTCTTCGTTGCAGTCAGTGAGCATTTTGTTTGACGGCACGCTCGCGGCATCCTCTTCGTTCAACGGCTCCGGCAATGCGAAAGGCACACAGTCTATTTCTCCCTGGTCTTATGGCCCTACGTCAAGTGTTCTGAAAAGTACAAAAGAGGCCCGAATTTCATTCAGGACCTCATCTCCTCGATCCTCCCTTTTCCGACAATGTTCTCTGTCGCTGCATTCGCTCTTGCTGCTGTTGGTGTTACCCAGGTCGCCGCTCACGGTGGTGTCCTTTCCTACGCTAATGCTGGTAACTGGTACTGGTAAGTGCTCGAACCCTCTTTATCTCTATCTTTTCCTGACTGTTTGGTCGAAGGGGTTGGCAACCATACAACTCGCCCACTGGACAGACTTCTATCCAGCGCCCCTGGTCCACCTAGTATGTGGATTCCTTTGAAGGTTGAGTATTAGTTCTCATGCCTTCCAGTAACCCGATCCAGGATGCCACCGATCCCACCATCTCTTGCAATGACAATGGTGCTTCAGGAGCTCTCCAGCTCACTGCCACCGTCCAGGCTGGTTCTGCGATCACCGCCTACTGGAACCAGATCTGGCCCCATGCTCTTGGCCCCATGGTATGTTTCTAAACGTCCTTAGTCGGTGAATGAGCCTAAATATCGCGCATCAGTTGACCTACCTCGCTCAATGCCCTGGTAGCTCCTGCACTGGTGTCAACTCGGACACCCTCAAATGGGTATGTTCTCGCAACTTCCTTCTTTTTCATCTCTCACAATCATGTCTTTCAGTTCAAAATTGGCAAGTTTATTGGCTCGGTGTGAGACGCGAATCATTAACAAAACAAACTATAGACCAGTGCGGTTTGATCAGCGGAACTGTCGGCAATGGTCAATGGGGTGACGGTCAGATGATCAACCAGAATAGCTCATGGACCACCACCATCCCTGCCTCTGTCCCCTCCGGCAACTACCTCATCCGTTTCGAGACTATCGCCCTCGTAAGTCTTCTTCTCATGAGTCAGTATCGTTGTCGTCTCATCTGCTCCTAAGCACTCTCTCCCCGCCCAATTCTACCCTGAATGCGCACAAATCAACATCGTTGGAGGAGGCAGCCTTGCTCCCACTGCCGCCGAGCTCGTGACCTTCCCCGGTGCCTACTCCAACTCTGACCCTGGCATCAACCTCGATCTCTACAGCAACGCCGCTCAGACTCAGACCACCTACCAGATCCCCGGCCCCCCTCTCTACGCTGGATCCGCTAAGAGCACCTGCCTCGGCAGCACCGGTGGCTCAAGCTCAAGCTCAAGCTCCACCAAGTCGACGACTACCACCTCCAGCACCAGCAAGTCTACCACCACCACCACTTCTTCCACCACCAAGTCCACCACCACTACCACCAGCTCGACCAAGACTAGCTCCAGCTCCTCTTCATCAAACACTGCTACCGTTCCCAAGTACGGTCAATGTGGTGGCCAAGGCTGGACCGGTGGAACCGTCTGCGCCTCAGGATCCACTTGCACTGTTTCCAACCGTGAGTCTCAGTGTCCAATTCTATCATGCAGTTGATCTAATTCATCGTCATCAGCCTACTACTCTCAGTGCTTGTAAGGGAAGAAAATCGGCGATTTGAGCATTTTATATATTGTTTATTGTTGCCTGGAATCGATGTATCAGGACTGATTGTTGTACATCAAGTTCCTCTCATCTGGAATATATATTTTCATAACAATGACTTGAAATGATCTGCTCAGATTCGCACAGCGCTCAGCCGAAGTGCTGCGATCGCTTAGATATGTCGGCAATTTCCGGGCAACCCTCAGCGAACAGTGGATGAGTGCTGTAAATGGTTCGTCTGCTCGACCCCGGAGCAGGTCTTCGAGGAAAGACGTTCATGATGCTCGACAAACGCTCACCTCAAGACCTTCATCTCAATTGCTCGTGCCATCTGGTATAGTCGCGCATAGTTTCGTTCGCATAAGGCATCAGGTTTACGTGATTGTAGATCGGTTAATGATACCCTCTTCACCTGAGGCCTCGTCTCGTAAAAGGAGAGCGAGGAGTAAATCAGCTTCTCATAATATTCGTCGCGAACGCTCCCCGAATGCATCGTCTTCAAAGGCACAGGGAAAGTCACGTGCCTCGAACATCTCTCGCCCTCAAGCAGGTCCCAGCGCTGGCAGTTCGAGTCGCAGCACGAGATTGTCTTTGGAGCAGGATGATTCAGAGCAGTTCCAACTTGTCTCAGCTCCCGCGGCGTCCTCATCCAAATGTGAGTGTATCGTTGGTTATGATTTATTTTTTACTGACAGTGAGTCAGCATCTTTCAGAACTCCTGAATCACCTCCGCCGTCGTTCTATGAAGCAATCACTTCGCCTTCTCGATCCTCTCGCTCTCGTCATTCTCGCTCACCGTCCATCCAATCTGCGACTTCATCAGAAAGTGAAGGATCCAGTCTTGAGTTCATCCATCCTCACGAAGCCGAATTGTCACCTTGGGTGCTCGATCTGAAGGCAGGAATATCTTTGGAAGATCGAGTGAAACGTGAATGGGAACGAAGAAATGCTGCAGCTATCCCAACCCCCGTTCTCTCACCCGATGTCGTCGTGAAGCCATCGTCTGAACCAGCCGAAACTCAATGGACGTACCCTCCACGCGCAAACTCGATGGAGCCCAACTCAATAAGCTCACTATCGTCCCCGGTGGACGGCTGGGAGATTGTTGATGAGATGGCAAACCCATCTGCCCCGGAGGTCTTTCGAAGCAAAGGCAAAGGCAAGGAGAAGGAGAAGGGTCTGGTTCCTCAACTTGCGGGACACGGCGAAACGAACATATTGCCCGCTGGGCCAACGACTCGGTCTAATTCGCCTAGAGAGAGCGACCTGAATCCTCTGTCGGCCGAAGTCCCCTCCGCACGAACTGCTCCGCCATCGTTACTTGGACGGCCTTTGCCTCCCATTCCAATGCAAGGCCCGCGCCCGAAGAAGAGAGCACCTCCGCCACCTCCGCCGTTAAAACTTCGACAAACTCGAGGAAGTTCTCAGGACAACTTTCTTGATCTCGATCCTGATCCGGTGGACGACCCTCGCTCCTCGCACCCGGGGCCAAGCCCAGATCTTTCTCACCCTGACAGGCAGCCCAATGTTCTGAATGATCGGCTTGTCAAGAACCCTTCTGCAATGCCTGACATCCCCGTCAGCGTGAGCACTGACGTCGCACAGAAGAGACGCCGTCCACTTCCCGAGCCACCATCAGCTCAGCATCAGGCTGTCGTCAGCGCATTCGACACCCTACAAGTTACAAACACCGCAGCTACCCTCAGTACCAACCACGACACTGTAGGCACCAGCCAAAGCATCACACCTGCCTCTGTCTTAGAAGCCCAGGTATTCGTAGATGTTCAGACTTCACCTGAACCCCCTCGTTCATTGAGCGTTTTCATGGAACCCTCCGAATACACGGATTTGGATGCTTTGGTATCTCAGCTTGATCAAGGTCCTCCAGGTTCGCACTACGACGTAAGTACCGCTGTCGCAATCGACCTTCGTTATTGTTAATCGGAACTTGAACAGCAACTCCTCCTCCTCAGTGAGATAATGGGAGAAGCGAAGACGCACCCTTCGCAGGGGATTGCGCTGGATCTTCCTTTTGGAAAAATCGAAGTGAAACGGCGCAGGGAAACCCGAGATGGTCGCGTCAAAATTAAGTTGTCACTATTAGGCGTCCCGGTTGACCGTTGCGGGATCTGTCTTTCTCAGTTCAAGGCGGATGCGTGGGCCGTTTTATTGCCTACGTGTCAGCACAGGTGCGGTATCTCCTTTACATCATGTCACGATCTCACGACAGCATAGTTTTCATGCCGATTGCATTAAATCTTGGTTGAGGCGGAGTCTTACATGTCCTCTGTGTCGAATTTCATTGGACTCGTGAACATTTTTACATCACCACCACACGTACCATCACCGATCTCTCGAAACTCTTGTATCAACCATTTTCTTCGTTTGTAGCCCTCATGTATCAAATCAAGTCACGGAGAATAACTGTATTATCACAGGATGAATGCAAATGATGGATGTGTAGGATGCTAATGGCGCCTATGCGCGGTTTTCGTAAACATTGAGAGTCATAAAATGTGGCGTTATAAGAAAGCATCAAGAACTATCAAGGGTGCTCGAGAAAGATAGTAATTAGCGAGTGACGACGCTGTTCACGAGAGATGAGATGCCAGTCCCCTCGTGTTGCGCATTACGGATGGAAAGCAAAACTTCCTTCGAGTACCGCAGCCTGTCCATCAGCCTTTGCTGAAGTTTGGCCGCTGCAGGATCTGTAGAAGGGGGTAACATGGAACGCTGCATGATGTCACTAAGAGTCCAACGAGTGATGTTGTAGTGTTTATCAATATGAGTGACAACAAGCCCGTCGGATGAGAGAATAAGTTTAGAATGGTCGTAAAAATTGAACTGCGGGATATGGTGAGGCGAATGTCATAAAAATGATATAGGTAGACGCACCTGGAGAACATCATGACTCAACTTAAATACAATGACCTGCTTCATGCGAAGATATTTTTGGACGAAGTCCATGCCAGTCGTACGCTCAGTGTCCTTGAATACATACGCATATTCGCCGTACAAGCGATCCATCATGTACTTCTCAAAGTGCTTGAGGAGATAGATTTTGTTCTTGAGCTCTTCAGGCGTGTTTCCGAGCTGATAGCTCTTACGCACGAACGAGCCTCCTCCTTTTCGGGAAGAAACATAATCGACATGCCTAAGCGTATGGTTAGTGCTTGTAAGAATGATGCAGAGTGATCTCACATTTTATCCGGTGACATGACGATAGAAGTACTGTCATTAAAGTGCACACCTACGGAACCATCTGTCAAGGCGTAACCCATGCCATACTTGTTGCAATAGTCAACCCAAGAAACAATGAATACTCGAGCATCGGGCAGGCCAACGTCGTCGCCTAGAATGGCGTTAGAGAGGACCAGTGACTGATCAAGGAGAACGTACTGGCGTTCCTGAAGAGGTACCCCTCCGCTCGAGCCTCGAAAGCCGCGTTCAACGTCTGGTAGAATGTCTCAAATCCACGCGGGCCCTCTTGTGGGGGAGGACAAGGTTGAGTGACAAGCGTCATCTCGGCAGCCTTCACGTCTCTCCTATGAGAGGGTGGTGGAGGCACGTTCTCGTCGTCAACCTCAATAGGGGCGGGAGAAGTTGATGCGACGGTAGATGGTGGCGGGGCCATTTGAGCAACAATCCTGGCCTTCTGCGATTCGAGCTCCTTCTTTCGCTGATCATCTTCACGCTCTTCGACAATGTTGGCTAGCCCCAATCGAGATTTCGGAGAGGGCTTGTCTCGCTGCACTGACTGCAGTTTTCGTATCAAAGGAGGTTCGCGAGAGGGACCCGCTGATACCAGTAGAGGTTGCCGTGCGGAGCTAGGGATTTTATGAGTATTAGCGGAACTACAGAGGGGAGGATACGTACCTGAGAAGTGCAGAGATAGGGCTGCCAGGTTGAACAGCCTTGAGGAAGTCGCGCTCCTGTTGAGCAGCACTTGGACCAAGGCTTGGTTTGACTTTACTATTGTTGTCATTGATGATTGACTGCTGGTCGTCATCTATAAGGGCGAGCTTGCGAAGTCGAGCGAGATTTATAGCCGATTGCTGACGGCTGATGTGACTGAAGTTTGGCATACTATCTCGCGCCATGATGGGGATGAAGGACGGGCATGTTCCGGAGGTGAAGAATGCATCATCAGCGATGTCATACAAGGTAGGTCGATCATCTTAGCTGGTGTCAGCCTCCATAGATATCATAGATTGTGCAACGTACTGGGATCCTGGATAAGAATGCGCTGGACCAAGGTGCGTGCTTCGACGGAAACCTCTCTGTCAACGGGCCACTCATACATATTGTCTCTTATGCGTTTATAAATGGCTTTGACATCTTTGGTTTGGAAAGGAGGACGTCCAATGATAAGAGTGTAAAGGATGACACCAATGGACCATGCATCAACTTCGAAGCTATGACCGTTCACTGTATCGAATAGAATTTCGGGAGCAATGTAGTTGGGAGTGCCACAAATTGTTCTGAATAGAAGTTAGACATCGTTTATGGGAGATAGACGCGCCATACTTTTTACGTTCTCCGGGATTCTCTATGAGGGCGGCAAGTCCAAAGTCTCCAACCTTCACGTTCATGTTGCTATCCAGGAAAAGGTTGCCCAGTTTAAGATCTCGATGGATAATTTGGTGTGAATGCATCCAGTTACAGGCCCCCACAACCTGGATCATGAATACACGAGCTTCAGGTTCAGTAAATCGTTTCCGTCGACGAAGGGTTTCCATTAGCGACTGTGGACCATGTTCAGATTTATGCGAAGACGTTAAGCGGAAGTACAATACCCCAGCCTCGCATAGCTCCAGAGTCATATAGACATTGTCTGAATCTTCGAAGCACTCGAAAAACTTAACGACATTAGGATGTTGAATTGACCGGTGTATCTTAATCTCCGCATAAAGCTAGAATATAAGATAAGTTTTCAACATTCTGGTTTATGCCACAAGAACACGTGCCTTGGTCTTTGCTTTCTTAGTCTTGAGAGATGCCTTCGTAACAACCTTGATAGCCTGTCGGTTCCCCTTGTCGTCTTTCACTTCGTAAACCCTTGCGAAACCACCCTCGCCAAGGAAGCCAGTCCTCGTGTAGAAGATGTTCTTTGTTTTGTCGACAATAACTGATGGCGGAGAAGGTGGCGCAGTCTTGGTGTTTTGACGAGGCAACGGTGGAGATGATGGCTGCGCCTCTGTGATCTTTTGGGGTGCCGAACCAATAACACCAACATGTTTGGCATGAGGCTGATCGACATAATTGGCGTTAACGTCTCCAAAGACAGCTCTTCGAGACAGGATGCTCTTTGGGATAGGCAAAGCAGCAGACATTGTCTATGAGCAGGACGAGTATGTGGTAGACCTAACGTCGACCTGGGTTGGAGAAAGGAAAGGCAAGGGCGTACAAACAGTAACCAAAGGTTCGGGCAACACAAGAGCAAATAAACCGCCGCGTGTTCTGGAGCCGATCACGTGATGAATATAAACCCGAATTAGGATTCGGAATCGGAGATTTTCACCCTTGCGGCGCTTTCAGTCTGCCCGAACAATGCGAGCTGCTTTCCACACACGATGTATTTGATTCCGTTAGACAAGCTTGTCCTCGTTCGCAATTATGCAGGTTAAATTCGTAATAATAGCCGCTGATTTCAAGGAAAGCGAGTTTGACAAATATCTTACATTGATCTTACACGAATAACACGATCTTGAACACGATGTACTATTAGACATTCATGACGTACACTAATAACGTTGCCCTTGCATGGCTATCCTACAACCACAACGTGTGGATGGCGAGAGTCGCTTTGACAAATATCCCACCACCCGGGCTTTACGAGGGAAGCCCTAACCAACGATATCGGATGCCCCCCTCCTCAAAGTCAGCACTTGTTTAAACAGTTCATGAATGATTGTGACCCACAGAACTTGAGGACTTCGTAACCATTTTCCTACTCAGTAAAGCTATAAGGCACTTGTTGACCTTTGCTTGATTGCAATCAGGTCGAATCATATCCGTGACTGGGATTATTTCGTCAAATCCGAAAGAGTGAACGCGAGGCACTGGACTCACTTTTGAGGCCGTCATCGCTTGTGGATTCCATGAGAGCTTCGATGACGCTTTCCGCATTTCTTCGCAAGTTCTGCAATGGAAATTAGTCACAAGCGAGTCAACCGCGACTGCGACGTTCAACGCACCGGGTCAGAGCCACGGAACTCGATTGGGAGGCAATTGACGGCTTTTTCCAGGAGTATCTGATCATTATCCACGTAAGTTTCCTCGCTTCTTTAATGACGTAGTAGAGACGCACCCCTCTCTCCCTCTTCTCCTTTGCCGTCAACTGTGGCTTGGGTCGTTTCTTCAGGATAGTCTTCTTGGGGGCGTCATTGGCGGCAGTGGTCATATTGTATGTAGTGAACGTCGAGTTGTTGCCGTCCGTGTATGTTGTCCTGTCGAGTATCGTTTCAGACGAGGGACCAGGGTCTCGTTGTTGCGAGGTAGCAGTCGCAACCGCAGCTTGTAAGGCCTCCAAAGCCCCATGAGCAGCTTCTTCTTCTTGGCCTGAGATGCAGTGTTCAGATATGTTATGACTGACCAAGAGAAGTCTCTTTACGTTTTTGTCTCTGCTCCGCGAGAGCGAAGGAACTATCCGTTGGCATCTAATGAGCTTCAGCGACGTTCAACAGAATGATGTTCAAGACTAGCCTGATGCCACTCAGTTACGAATGCGTTCATCTTCAATACATACAAGTAGCTTGCGAATCCTTCGTTGAAGTCCTTCAAGCTTTCACTGAGCTCTTTCAGACCTTGAACATTGCTCTGCAAAGCTTCAGCCTCGTCAGCAAGCTCGGCTAATGCGGGATTGAGAAATCCAAGTCCATAAGGAGCCTCCTGGTGTGATCCAGAACGTGATAAAGCCAGCAGAGAGCCTCTGGAAAGGCGACGCAGCGGTGTTCGATGTTCAGGCATGTCGCGTCCTGGCGCGTCGCCCAGTTAGGGAAATTTCGGAACTCGGAAACGCATTCCTGATAATCGATCATCGCCAGCTATGCTCCGACAATTGGCCGGACGGTAATAAATTCTGAGAGGAGAGCCTCTTGCATTCTTTCCCTCTAGATCTTCCAACCGACCATCATGACGGCCGAAACAGTTTGGTACATTACTGGGTCAGATATATTCCTCCGCACTCATGTTGCTGTACAGCTTAAACATGTATCGCCAACAGCGCATCTCGTGGCATCGGGCTTGAATTAACTCGCCAGGCCATATCGTCCCCGTCGGCAATCGTTTTCGCAGCCGTTCGCGATCCAAAATCCGCCACTGCATTGCAGGGACTCACGGCCAAGGGAAAACTCCATATCGTCCAGATAAACACCAGTGACGAAGAATCGATCGTTGCCGCTGCTGCCGAGGCAGAGAAATTGTTGGATGGCAAAGGCATCGACTATCTCCTCAACAATGCTGCCATTGTGAGTCATCGCAGTGATCCGATGCCAGATTTTGCTCAACCGGAATCATCAGTCTACAGGGGACGACAGGGCGTTCAAATTCGACGTGAAGAATCTGAACAGCTGTTTCGCAACAAATGTGGTTGGACCAGCCCTAGTGGGACGTGAATTTGTACATTTGGTGGAGAAGAGTGAGAAGAAGACCATCGTGAATTTCACGAGTGGGCTTTCAAGCATGGCGCTGGACCACGGCCCTCAGATCACAAGCTACTCTCTGTCTAAGACTGGAGTTAATATGCTTGTGCGTACCTGCGTTAACTTATTCAAACTTCTCATTGAACTTGTCTCAGACCTACAAACAAGCAAAAGAAAAACCCTCTCTTACTGTCGTGGCCCTGGTAAGTCCTGAGAGAACTCAACCCTGGTTCAAAAGCTGACTTGCTCTCCACGATCACAGGATCCGGGGTGGGTTAGAACAGGTACGACATCCAGTTCAACCCCTGAACAACTCCTGAATATTTTCTATAGATATGGGAGGCCCAGATGCATGGCTCTCAACCGAAGAAGCCGTCGGCTTCATCCTGCATACTGTTTCAGCGTTGAAGCCTGAGCAATCAGGGAAATTCATCGACAACAAAGGAGAGATTCAACCCTGGTAGTGGATAACACTCGAGGACTCGGGTGCCTATTCTCTTCCCGGTTTTGATCTGTGAGGACGACATCAATTCATAGAAGATACCCAGATTCACTTAACTATCAGGTTATTTGACGAGTAAACACAAGTGACGAGGAGACATGCTTGAATGAAGATAGGTATACGATATGCACGGTATGATACGATGATATCCGATGCCACACTGTAGATTAACCATACTATTCGAAAACCCTGCTAAGCCAGTCATGATTCCAGACAGGATTGCAAATCGCACATTTTCTAACGAAGTCTTATCGAAGAAAATTGTGCCTGATGAAAACCATCAATGCCAAAATGCTAACGCTGGAACGACGAGAGTCCTCTATAATATAGATCTATGTACACGACAGTATCCCACCGAAATATTAGTGGGTTCGCAACCAACATTCCGGGCGCTGGATAATTTAAAACTGATGACAATGTTACTGACTTCTTCGGAAGCAATTGCTTGTTGAGGCCCAGTCGACGCTGGATATCTAAAGAGACACTTTTAATACGTACAAGCAACGGGATTGAGTACAGGCCGGTATGAACTTCGGATGCTGTTTGAGGGCTGAGCGTCGTCCTTACCGTGTGTGGCCGAAGAGAGTCTAAAGAGAAAGCGGACGAAGATCTTGAATGGCAGAGCCCGGCATGCTATACACGTATCGCGTCTGAATCCGTACCTTTGATCCGGTCGTGAGGCTTCTTTGTGATCTCGATAGACAGGCAAGTGTAAATCATCCGGCGTTCATCATAAGATTGCTCCCGCAAAAGTAAGAGGACGACGGCTGAAACGCCGGCTCACCTTCAAGGAGTATTAGATAAGACATTGACCTTAACGCGCGCCCGTTTACTGTTAGGAAATCAATACACTGCGTTGGAAGCAAACGTCCGTGGCGACTGCTAGATGTGTTTTCTCAGAATAGTAAGGCCATCAGGTCCCTTGCATAGCCTTTCAGGTCGGTCGGTCCAGAAGGAAAGTCGTGGATATCGTCTTCCGAGAACAGTAAGACACGTTGGTGGAAAAGGACCCAGAAAGTGAAAGATTATGTGAAGTTGATCTGTCCAATTCCGCTAGACCGAGTCCAAGTGAGCCAGCAATTCCAGGGGATTGCGATTTTGCCGCACCTGGTTACGATACTGGACTTCGGCAACAAAGATAGTAGGCGCCTGTTGGGCCAGAAATGATTCAGGACGTTCGACATTATTCAGAGTATCGGCATGAGAGATTTGGGATAAAAGGTGCGAGAAACCAATGCGAAAAGGTTGACTCTCGGGGGAGTACGATAAATTGGTAATTTCCATAGAGTCTCCTTAGGGGAACCCGCTCCCCATCCGAGTAGCTTGCAACACTCCTTCCCAAGCGCTAGCGCGCGCGCTGTACGAAGCAAAAGAGACAAGCAATTGCAAAGAAAAAGACTATTCGAGAAAAGCGAGCGCAATTTCAGGCCGATCCGAGCCGAGTACGGTCGCCCTCGAGTCTGTAGTAGACTTTCTCCGATTTGATTCTGGCTCGGGACCTTCGACTTCTGTCCCCACGGTAGTTTCGCCGAGACCAAGATCCTGGAGCAGACGCTTTCGAACTCTCGGTTCTGTTTCATGAAATTAATGATCGGTCACTTCGGCCACGGGACGGCTCGCGGCATTGAGAAAATTAACTGACCAAAACTTGGCACTAGAGAATGTTCTCCGGACTCAACAATGCATGAGCTTACCGTCAAGGAACCGACAGATGTAGATAGTCAATAATCCATGCGTCAATAATCGTAGACCTCAATTTCGATCTGCTCTGCCGATTGTGAGTTCGGATCACGGGTCGGAGCTCGGAAATGACTGCCTCCAGTGTCTACACCGTCTTGCCCAGGACAAGGCCCCGCAAGCCTATGAATGTCGACAACAACAATTCGTTGGGGACTAATGTTGATTTGAATTTGCAGCCAGATTATTGTCAGCTCACTCAGCAAAAATGGACGGATCCATTCCGCAGCTCCTTCAATCATCCAACCACGATAAAGCTCATCTACGCGGACAACGCCTACGTCCGTCGACCATTTTA
>KV428334.1:0-19146 GCA_001632355.1 Sistotremastrum suecicum HHB10207 ss-3 | reverse complement strand
TTGAGTTTCTGGTACCCATTGAGCATCTATTTGGACTTGAGTTGTGGTACTTGGGTCTGATCTGAATACCCAAAAGCACTTAGGTACTTGAGTATGGGTGTTCAAATGGATATTTTTATCACACATTGGTACTCAGGTATGGGTACTTGATTCCACTATGGATACCCATTTTACTCAATTCTACTGAGTATCCATGGACTCACGGGTGACCTGGGTAACCTGCCAAGGTACCTGAGTTCTTCAAAATCATGTTGCCAAAATTTTTCACAGGTCCGAGTACAGGGCCCTGAGGGCTAGGGTACCTGCCTGTAGGGTACCCATACTCATGAGTATATACTCGTGTGCAACCTTAGCACGAACGCAGAGCCATTCTTGTGCATCTAACTCAACGTCTCGTACTGTGATGGAGTCGACGGTCAGGGACTGGGCGAAAAAACGGAGAAGCAACCATACCTAGGCGGCCACGGACGAGAGTCCGATGTGCTGTTTGCCCTGGGATCCATGTTGCCGGACGTTCCTCGTCATCGCTCTCGTCCCATCCGTCGTCGCTATCTTCCAAGTTCAATCCGGCAAGATCGAAGTCCTCCCCTTCTTCCTCATTGACGTCTTGATAGCCGACTCGAGGTCCCGCGTCTTCGTCTTCATCTTCGTCTTCGTCTTCACTAACGTCTCCGTCTCCTCCCCAATTCTCGTCCCGATCTTCCCTCGTTCCATCATCCCCGTGGCCTCCACCCATGTTGTTGTCAGAGCCTCCGGCGCCATCGAATCCTTCAAAATCTTCGCCATGAGTTTCGTCCATATCATAACTCAATGGCTCATCTTCTGAGGATGCCATCATGACAGGATCATCGCTCGATGGTAGATGCAGTCCCCGGTGGTCGTGGACTTTGTGCCGGCGAGGAGGAACATGAAAAGAGGATGGTCGGTGGCCTTCTGCAAGTCGCTCCGATCGTGTCTTATGGATGTGGTTGTAAATCGCTCTCCTGGATAGCAATTGTTGGCAGCATGGGCATGGTAGTTTCCGAGGATTGGGTTTCTGCCGTCCCGCTTTGCGCCGAGGGGTCCCAGATGGATTTCTATTCAACTGTCAGTTCGAACAATTGAGAGATGCTATGGTATGCTGAGTAGATGGTGTTATCTATTGTAAAATAGACAGACCTGGGTCTCGTGGCCATTGTGACATACTGTAGGGACCATTTTAAAACCGGAAAGGCCCCGTTGTGATTATCATAGGGCCCTATGAGCTTGTGATCATCCCGGGCTCATGCTCAGATCAGGATCATGGTCCAGGTGAATATCTGGGGGGTATTTTTCGCATTTTTTCGATTATATTGGGTATTTTCAGGGTATTTTTGTGCAGCCTGCTACGGGCTACCAAATAGGGACATATGGGTACCGTTGGGATCGGAAAAATCAGGAGAAGCCAAATATGACATCAACAGGACCAAACAAAGCCAAACAAAAACCGAAAATAGCATATATATTCACCAGAAGCGGAATTTTCAGGGGAATCCAATGGCAGGGTCCATTTCATGTGATTCTGCATATCAGGGTCTATTATCCAGGTATATACCCCTATACAGGCAGGTTGCAGCCCAGCCTGGCCCTTCTGCTGCTTTCCTGGCATTAAATAGCATATATTGGCAGAAATATTGATGCAGGGGCATTGGGGTAGCTTCTGGGGACCCTTTGGACCCTTGATCAACCCTTTCCCACTCTTTTAATTTTTTTATCGCCGGCTCCTGGGGAGTATTTTGGCTTTTGCAGGCCAGGGACTTGAGATATTGAATTTATTTTTTCATATTTGGAATATACTCATATATCCCCACATATTCACTCAGGGTCCCCACCTGCTTACTAAGGCTTCCAATGAGTATCGGCCAAATGGGTATACCCGTGGGTGTACTCGCGCAGGTACCTGCCAAAATTAGCGTGGGTGGGTATGAGGTTGGCCATTGAACTTTTTGGTGGGTACCTGCCTCCAACAAAGTGTTTCAATTTCACTGTTTAACCACAAAACAAGACACTTTACATGGGTATACCTGCATGGGTACCCATACTTGGCAAGTACGGGTATGAGATTTTGGCCCAAAAAAACAGGCAGGTACCCGCACGCAGGTACCTGAGTACCACAGGTACATATTTGTTGGAAGCCTTACTGCTTACCATTACCACTGTATATATATATCAATACATATACTGGACCCCAATTTGGACCTGAATACCACCCAGATATATGCCCAGACACTTACACAATAGTTCAGGGAATATCAGTGCTCCTGACCAGGGTCCACTTAGGCTGTGAGTCTGGTGGACATATATGCTGGAGTATACATTTTTTGTGACCTGTAGCACTTTTTTTCAGGTCAATAGCTTTGGAAATGCACTCTCCATAAATCATACAGTTTTGAGCAATTTTGATTTTCTGGACATCTGTATGGGTCACTGGGCACACATATGAGGTCATAGACCATGTCTCTGACACTTATGGAACATATACTTGAAGTTTTGTTACCCCAAGTTTACTCCCTGACAAGGATACCTGGCTTGAACCATATGCAACTCTCTGTTGGGATCTGGTCATTCTGAGGTACTTTGTGTTCAATTCCCAAAGTCCCAAAATACCCCAAAATATAAAATGTGCCATTTTTTGAGTAGAGTTCGAATCCATTTACAGATTTTCAATAGCTGCTCTGGTTCCTGAGATATTCACTGTTCTTTCTCAGAATTATTAAATTTGTTCAATTTCTGGAGGGCCAAGGACTTGACCAAATGACACCAAACTCTGTCAGTGATTTCAAGGCTACTATACCTACCCAAAGATAGAAGATCCTACATTTATACATCCTGACCATGTCACCATTTGTCCGTCAAATATGGAAGAAAGATAAATCAATAACATGAGAACCACACATGCTATGGACTTGATCTAAGTGACAGAGAGTAGATATATATAAGTGGTATATACTGACAGAGTATCATTAGTGCAGCATTTTTACCTGGCTCTACAAAATTCAGATACTGGTTCCCAATGTGCAAAAGGGCACTGTAGAAGGGTGTATATTGATTGAGAGTGACCCAAACTTTGTCAGGATGATGAAAGTGTATGCCCAAACAATTTCAATCACTGCCCTTCACCTGGTCAGTGCTCTGCTAGAGGAGAGTACCCAGAAACAAAAGTACAGCCCCTGGCTCAAGTAGGGAAGAAGGGCAAGGGTTGAGCACATGAACCAGAGTCTATTGGCATATGGGGAGGTATTGAAGACCCGGATGAAGTACTGGACCACCTTAGTGCCCATATCAAGAGTGCCAGGCCAAGAATGCCCCTGCCAGGCCCAGATCATGTCCAATGGGTGTATTCTACATACAGATAGACCAAATGGACTGAAGTACATCTACTATAGTGGGTCTGATATATAATAGCCCCAGCAAGGCCCAAATGCTTTAGAGCAGCTGTGGTAGACCCCCATAAGGGCAAATCTTGCAACTGATAGCACTATTGGATAGAGCTGTGAAAATGCTCCCAGAATCACCTACATATGTGCCTGAATGCCCCCTGGATGCTGAGATATCCCAAAACAGGCAGCACCATTGTTCCGGGCTCCAAAAATGGTCCCTGGATCATATATGATGTTGTTTGGACCCTTTGTTTGCATATGTTTGCTCCAAACATGCCCCTGAAACCAGCACGGTTGAAACGGGGCAAAAATTCCGCTCCAGAATCACCTACATGCTATTTTCGTTGTTTATTTGTATTTGTTTGTTGATCTGATGCTATATTTGGCTTCTCCTTGCTTCCCTGATCAGAACGGTACCCATATGTCCCTGAACGGACCAGCGGATCAGGAGCTACAAAAATACCCAGAAAATCCTCCATATATTCAAAAAAATCTCGAAAATATCACTCATATATTCATTATCTGGATCATGGGCATGATCCTACTCACCCGGTGCTCATAGGAGATCACCTCACGTTCCCTGGATAATCATAAACAAAATGGCGCCTGAGGACGTTTTAAAATTGTGCCTTGCGTATGTCACAATGGTCCGAAGGGAAATGCCTATAGATTTTAAAATATCTAACACCATCTATTGGAATGTATCCATCACTCCCCACATCCCCTCTCCAAATCTTCTCACTCACGTCGAAATCAGAAACTCTAATATGTCCTTTGATATCCTGACATTTTTCTCTTGCGTTCCGATGTTAGAAAATGCATCTTTCTTCGAGGGGGCCGAAGATGCCATTCCGAAAACTTCACTAGATTCTTCCCCAGATATTCTCAAAACACCGATCATACCCCTACGATCGCTTCAGAAATTGAGCTTTCAGTGGTATCCCACTGTTTTCATCGACACAATTCTCCGCATGATCCAATATCCCACTTCGGCAGAAATCACGATCGTCACGAGGACATCACGAGATGACATTGACCTGGACTCTGTCCCAGAATGCCTGCACACCGTTCTCTCCTCATGTTCCACCCTTTCACTCTCTCTTCGATTGACAGGCAGTCCAATCGCATTCATCCTTGAATTTAAAGCCCCAAATTCATCGTTTCATCACATTGAAATCGTCCCCCGAGACGATTTGGCCCCATATTTTACGGCTCGAGGTTTCCGCGGCACTTCTGGAATGGGCGAGGACACCTTCGTACCAGGCAGTGGCGGAAATTCCCTTCGACAAATCCGTAAATTGACGTTATCCTCTAAATACCTCCCTTCCTCTGAAATTTTGACTCGACTCTTGAGGCGTCTTCTTAGTTTGGAGGAACTATCCGTTCAAACGCGCAACGTGACCCCACTCCTTACTGCTCTTGGTTCGACCTCACTCCTTTGTCCCGCTCTCTCCCATCTTGACCTTCGGAGATCCAGAATCGACCCCGGGGAACTACAAGATATGCTCCAAGCAAGAGAAGACGTGGATAGTCGAATTCACAGGTTGACAATCACAATGGATCCGCGAATTGCGAGTGCCATTGGTGATCCTTCCAACGAGCTCTTTGCCACTGCTAGTGGTTCTAAGGATACTCCCATCGATCTTTCCGCCTTGGAGGCGCTCGTGGACCATTTGGATGGAGACGAAGGATACTGGAGCGATGGCACGGTCCCAGACCGAAGAAATGACATCGCTCCAGACCAACGAAGTGACTTTGATGGTTACTACTCTGATTACTCATATGGACCCTATGGCTACGCTGAGGGAACCTCGGAACCTGATTCAGATTATTGGCGTCGTCAAAATTCTGACTGATTGTTTCGTTCGCCGCTCGGAGGCTTCGGATTCATTGAGCTATCAAACTATCCTATCGAATACGTTCATTGTGCCCAAATCATACTTTCTCAACGAATGGAATGAAATGATTAGTAGTTACTAAGTAGTTACAACGCAGCGGTTACTCGAGAAGAAATTTTCCGGTCCTGTTATGGCTCAATTTGATTCCTGTAATAAACTCTACATTTATTTTGGTGATAACAATATTAATGACACCAAGAAGCCTTGCGACAACCAACTTCAGCGAAGTCGCTGCAAGACCTTATTTCCGTTATCTCCGTGACTCTGTCGGCAACGTGTTGGTGTTGCTGGCAACTTGCTGCTGGTGGATCCTTGCCTCAAGCTTGCAGCGATCTGAACGTCGAGCGTTGACGCTCAACGGGCCCTCTCCGCTCTTCTCAGTGACGAGTGCATCGTCAAGAATCACCTCCCACTTATTGAATGTCGCTCGCGGAGGACGCTGAGGAACCGGCCACGTCGGGCTTCCCGAATCCTCTGTCGCTATCACGTCTTCCAAATCCAGAGAACACGGATTTCATTGATCGACTGCCATGGGAATTGTTGAAGAAAATCATGTGGGACTGTACCCACGTCTTTAATCTCCAAGACCTCGCCGAGCCTGATTGCACGCATAGATGGGATTATCTGGTATCCGTGTACGTCGCATTCAACTTGTATACAATTTTGTCTAAGATAACTGATCGTCATCTGCAACGGTGGAATAGATCAAGACTGTGGAGAACTATAGCACTTCGCAGTCCGACTCTTTGGTCCCAAATCCACCTCCACTGGTCTCTCCGCGACATCTCCAAATTCCTTACACGCAGTCATAACGCTCCGCTTTCAATCGGAGGGGATCAACTCGCGCTCAGCTCTCCCATATTCTCGATACTCAAGCCCTTGCTGATAAAGCGCCTCGATCGCGTCGAAAGGCTGAGCCTTGTCGTCAACGAGGTCAACCCCTTGACAAGATCGGAGATCGCGGAGAACTTACGGTGGATTTGCGGTCAGATATTCGACGAGAAGCACGGAGCACCATATCTCCGCTTTATAGAAATCAGCCTCGCAGAACGTGGCTTGCTAGACGCGTTGCCCCTCGTCAACATTCCTCGTTTATCCAGAATGTTGTCACACAACATACCCATCTATTCTGATATCTTTTCCTCCCTTACTCTGACATACGTCCAATTCACGATTCCTGATGCGTCATTTGATTTGACGACCTTTCTGTCCTGCGTTCCGATGCTGGAATGTGGCCATTTCGTCGACGTCTCAAGAAAACTCCGCCCAACTCTTGATAACTTCCGAGGTAGCCCCAAAAATTCAACCATACCCCTCTTATATCTACAGTACTTATTCCTGTACTGTTTCGATGATATCGTGAACGACGCGGTTATCCGCGCGATCAATTATCCCAACTCAGCAGCCATCGGCATTTACGCCGTTCAGTCCCCTGGGCTTAACATTCTGCATTTGGTCCCAAAATGCCTGCGTGCAATTCTTTCGTCCTGTTCTGTTATCAGTCTCCATCTCACGATGCGGGGAAACAAAGAAACATCAATTCTCGAATTCAAAACGTCGAATTCAGCAAACTATACTGTCAGGCTCGGGCGCGCCATTCCTCATTTGGCTGCTTCGAATTCTCTCGATATTGGAGGGCTGGTGAAAATTATTGCTGATCTATCCTGCGGTCAGGATTCGCTTCCCCAACTGAAGGAAATCCTCTTTTTCTCACCGGTAACAGCCTTCCCCCCACCCAGTATCACGATTCCGCTGTTCAGAAGCCTCCCTAATTTGGAGAAGATAACTGTGAAAACATCTCAAAGGACGGACGTTCTCGCTGAACGAGGCATTGAACGAGTCTGATACCTCCGTTCCGCGCTCTACATTACCCGACTACGGTCGCCCTCCAGTCTGTAGTAGGTTTCGCCCGAAATGAAATTCTGGCTCGGGACCTTTGGCCTGGATCCCCAGGGTAGTTTCGCCGAGGCCAAACTTTGGGAACGCATTCGACTCCATCCAACCAAGGCACATGAAATCGGAGCTTCAATTACCCCTCTCGCATCCGGAATACTGGGAGAGCCGACTGAGCCGCTACGAGTAGACTTCGAAACTCTGTGCATTTGGCTTTTGTTCTCGTTGATGATAGTCACAGAGATGCATACGTTTTCGAGGACTGCAGATATTATTCATTCAGAAGTTCATTGCCGGCGTTTGATTCGATCAGAGCCTGCCGGAAGACATAGCCGTGACCGATTCGGTTCCTTTCGGCCAACTACAGTGTGGTGAATTGGTCGAGTGCATGACATTATACTTAGTGTGGCTAGCCCCTCGGGCACAAGACACGGGTTGAGATATTCGGTTGGAGATAATTGAGGCATCAATATTGCCTCAATCGCGACTTTTTCCCATGTTTTTCATTGAGTCTGCTTTTGATACCGATGAAGAGAAATGAGAGGGACCTACAGAGGTCTCTGAGGATTTTGAGGGTGCTATAGCACCCGAATGTACTGTACGATAGGTTTAATCTGTATTTTTGTGCACTTTTATCGCGAAGCTGGAGCACGTAGGAGAGCTTGCGAGAGATGTAGCTGAGTTTGAAATGTTTCGGTATGCGAGCATGGGTTTGTTGAGAGTGATAAGCCGGACTCAAACGCAACCAAGCGTCGTATCAAATCAGCAATTAGTCGCATCAATCAATTGGTAATGTTCTCGAGGTTCATACAAGTTTTGATTGAGCCTCCGAGTGTGGTATTCTGGGGAGACTACTACTACACGATTTGCATTATAAATCCTAGAAACTAAGGCACGCGGGTGAGAATTTCCAGACAAAAAAATGAAATAATAGCATTGAGCTCAATATCTCCCTATAGCAATGGTGCCTGAGAGAGACTATGCTAGGGAGATAGGCAAAACTTTAGCTGAAAACCCAAAGACCAATTCGAAGAAATACATCCCAAGACTATCTTCTCTCCAAGACCACATAAAAACATGGAAATAACTACGTCATATCATCATATAGAGGTCACGAGGGAGAAAATTGCCAGGGAGGCGAGATCGATGATTCAGTACGAGAGGAGAAGGCGTCACGAGCGGAGTTTGAACTCGGCTGAAGACGTCGTGAGCACGATGACGTAGCTGCGGACCATCTAGCACATGTGTTCATCCAATGATGGCGACAAGGTACTTGCTTTTGTACATGGCATCTGTACTGCTATATCGTGTATACATGTAACAGCATTCAGCTTTCGAGCATGTCCTCCCCCATCTAAGCGCCCTCGGCCGGCTTCCTCGCTTCCCTCGGCTAGAACTCTGAACCGATAGATCGGTCTCGGTGAAACTACCCTGGGAATCGAAGTTCAAAATCGACGTAAGAAAAAAAAATCGGAGAAAACCTACTACAGACTCCAGGGCGACCGTACCCGACTGAACACAATTGGTTTCTGGTCTTATGCGGA
This sequence comes from Sistotremastrum suecicum HHB10207 ss-3, assembly GCA_001632355.1. NCBI lineage: Eukaryota > Fungi > Basidiomycota > Agaricomycetes > Sistotremastrales > Sistotremastraceae > Sistotremastrum > Sistotremastrum suecicum. The sequence goes on along the minus strand of KV428334.1, from coordinate 10,413 downwards.
GGATATTTCGCACATCGAGAGATGACCAGTGAAGTGGCACTAGGAGGTTCGAAGTCTCGATGTATCCCGAATTCGGGAGGACAGAAGAAACTGACAAGGAGCTTACGAACGAGGAACTGAGGAGGATTGCAGACAAACAGTCCGCTCACGCGTGTATCTTTCAATTAAAAGTTACATTCCTTACATACGTCCTATACTATGCATTATTGATCCAAGATCAATAATCTACGACTTAAGTCTTGGGAAACGACCTCAAATTTCTACACTCAACGTCCAGCACTTCGTGTCATCCCATCCTCCTTTTCGTTCGCCACGCACTCTCTTACCATCTATCGCAAACCTCAATCAGCGGAACACACAACAAGAATACGAAAAGACTCACAATCGGAGCAATCAATTCCCCTTTATCCCAATCAGGATCATCCGCACCTATCCCGATCTCCTCGACAACTCTGTACCCGTACTTCTCATAAAATGGAACGTTATGCCTCCCGGACGAGATGAGCCACGACGACATCCCGATCGAATCCGTCTGTCACAGATCGATGAATTCATTCAAAGGGTCAGAAGACGGAGAATATACCATAGCGTTCATGGCACCGAGTAATTTCCCACCGTGCCCTTGTCCTTGATGCGAAGGAGATGTAGCGAGGACGTGCAGGTACATCATCTCTTTCTCTCGGTCTCCAAGAACTCGTGGAACATCTTCTTTCTGCTTCCTTACAATCTCCTTCATTCGCTGCTCCTCATCAGTTCGACCCAAGAAGAAAGGCAGAGGGGAAGACATACGCGTTTCACGATCCTCGACTCGAACAGTCCCACGAACCACGCAACAGCACTGACTCCTGCGTCCCAAATCCATCCATCAATCTTATCAATCCATCCTCTCCATCCTCTCCTCCCCAACATAAGCGATGCAGGAGGATATGCGACAAGTAAAGAATGGCCGGTGGATGATGTTGTCGTCAGCGTGATTTTACGGCGAATGAACCAGAGAAGGGCGAGGCGGTAATACAGGCGTTTGAACAGGGAGGGATAGGGAGGAGGGATGGATAGCTTCGCTTTATCAGAAGAGCATCATGATAAGAGAATCAAAGGCATACGTCTGAGTCTTCGCCGCGGACATATCGATTGAATAAATCATGCGAAAACGCTCCAATTCTCGTCTCCGTTGCGATAGAGAGATGACCTTCGATTATCGACGTCAGCTCATACGAGTCGGATTTCAGCTGAACGCTCACGGAGAAAGACGTACGTCGCGTTAATTTCTCAACACCATACGCAGACCATGACCAGTTCCTCAATCCAACATCAGCTACTGATCGAGACACAGCTGTTGGCTCCGATGGAACGGCATTCCGAGGAATGCTGATTCCAAAGAAATGGGAGGAGGCAGGAGTGGGTCAGAGGAGCTGGATGGTTCGACATTGACTCCAACGTCGACATAGGGGGAGTCGTTCATCAGGGAATTATAATCGTGAATTTAGGAGACCGTCGAAATTCTGTTGATTGAGGGGACTAATAATACAGTTCGTTAGAATCCAAGACGTATGGAGGGGACATCGCAGTAAACATACCTCGAACTTATTCGAATTCAAGACCGTTCTGTCCGTGAAGTTGAGCTTGGCGCAGCTGCGTTCTTTCAGTCTATTTCAAGAATCTAATCCTTTCTTCTTTGTCTGCGGACTCTCCAAAACAGGTATCGTGTCGACGCTGAACGTTGAATGACCGCATGCTTCAAACTGCGCCGCAACGCAAGCCACGCCATCTGGATGAAAATTGCGTCCGATTTCCGATCGTAAGCGCCTATGTTTCCGCCTGACTTTAAGCTGATTTTCACAATCCGTTAATTGGACTCACATAGGGGCCGATGACGGTGCATCCACATCCAGCCAAAGATTCCATCGATATCGACCTAGCCGCAGTCCATGAAGCTCGGAGGCCACTGGCGCTTGATTCAGAGGACCAGGTATCAAATACATGTATTCAATACGACACGAATCAGCTACACTTGACTCTGATGTCCCAGGGAAACTACATCGTATCTGTGAAAAATACTGAATTGTCCGCGACCAAGGAACCCTGGTCTGCATATTATAACAGGAATCGAGCAGAACACAACTCATCGGTATCCCAGTCCTCGACGTCTCGTTCGCCGAAAGTACGATGCAAAAGGATTCTCAAACGACGTGCCTATATGAGGCCGAATAATAGCCTTCCATTCCCTACCCCCAATCCTACTAGAACACGTCGTCGTTCTCAACCTTGCCACCGCAGGTGCACCATCCTCCCTGGTTTCTCTTCTCGTCCGAATCATCCCCTGTAGATGATAAGGATTGAATTCGGACTTGCAGAGATGAAGGCGTCGAAGAGCGGGACACAGAATCGAAGGGGAACTCGAGTACACACTCGGCACTGGCAATTCAAGAGCAGTGATAAGTGCCCTAGCGTTATTCGTTTCAACCCATATCTCTTCCAAATCGACAGAGCGCTCAAGAAGTGATGTCAAAGTTCTCGAAGAAGGGAGGGATGGTAAGACCAGTTTCAGTCTCCGGAGATTCCGAAGGGAACATCCACGCTTCATTAGATCCTTGAAGATTCTCTCTGAACTTGCGGTAGTAGCCTTCTTTGGAAGGAGCCCAGGTATCCGCGAAACTACTGTGTAGTTGAGCTCGAGATGATAGGATGCTGAATTCGGCGAGTGAAGTTCAAGGATGACTATATCTTGAGTATCCTCCTCCAGCAGGGAAAGGAAGAGGACGGAACACGACCCCAGCAGTGTACGCAAACACTCCGGAATAAATTCGGAGAATAATACAGTGGGAGAGGTCTTCATGACAAGACTAACTTTTGCAGAGTTTGGATATGTGATCGAGCGGAGAATGGCATCGTAATCGACATCGCGACACCACTGAAAGGTCAATTTCTGCAGACGATGCAGAGGTATCGTCGGTCGGTTGGAGATGTCTCGAGAGTCATCAAATGAGGGATGGGGTTTGGGTCCGATGAGTTCGATAAAAGAGGCATATTCTAACATCGGAACCCCGGATAGAAAAGCGACGAAGTCGAAGGGGATTTTTGAACAACTGATTTCGACGTTGGTCAAAGAACATGGTGAGGGGATATCAGAAGTGATGGGTACATTGTGCAGCTGGAGTTCGGAGAGATGAGGAAGGTCTGCAAGTGTCATCGTATCCAACAATCCTGGTACCTCGAGTTTAATGTCAAGCCGATGGAGATATGGAGTTTCGTGCGCTGCGTCGAATATTCGACTACATATCCATTTCAAATTTTCGCCGACGGCAGAGGTGGCTGGAAAGAAGCTCTTATAAATGACGATGCTGAGCCTTTCAACGCGGTTCGTTAAAATATTCGTCAACCAGATTTTGTCCCTCGGCCATCGAGGGGATGTGAAGACAGCATTGTTTATTCCAATAGAGCGAGGAGCTTTAGCACCCCGCGTCGCAAATCTCAGGACGGTCTGAGAACGCCAATGTAAGTGGATTTGAGACCAGAGTACCGGAGTGCGCCGTGCTATATTTCTCCACAGTCTACATCTAAGGCGGTACCAAATCAGGCATGCTTCTCAAAAAGGTATTATATGAAGGGGAAAACGTACACTAACATGAGACACGTCCACCTGTCTTTATACCCACGTTCGACAAGCTCATGTAAATCATCAGTCTCGACATAATGCCACATAATCTTCGCCAGCAATTCCCATGGCAGACGCTCGATGCCCCCGAGATTCTCCATCCAATTATCGAGGGGATGTGATACCATCAAGGAAACCGCGCGTTCCGACAGGTCTCGCTCTCGCTTGGTATGATGCCTGAGTAAATCTCACACCCGCCCGACCTTGAACCTCGAAGGAAAGAAAGCTTGATGACGGTGGTATACGAGTATAATACTAGTTAGTATGTAGAAGGTTGTGAGTTGACGGGTTACGAGGTGAAAATCGTCAAGAGAGAGGTTCCTTGTGACCGCAATGCTTGCATACTGCTTTGGTCAAGGCGTTGGGCTGGCAGCACAAACATGCATGACGCAACGCCGAAACCACGCTGACGGAGATGTCGGAGATGATTTCAAAGAATATATATTAATAATAACGTGCTTGGCGTCACGTTCTCGATCAAAGAAAGACTGCGGCCAGGTATAATGGAGCATCTAGAAGAGATCAATAAGATAAAACTTTGAGCAGCACGATTGGAATGTTCAAGAGCGAAAACCTACATTCGATCAGTCCCCATCCCATCCCAGCCTCCGCCCTACCACCATGTCCTTCAATTCATCTCTTCCTTCGACAATCAAACTTCTACTCCACCCCCAATCCATCCCCAAAGACAAAACTGAGAAGTGTAACAACGCCAGTATGATCATTTCGGTCCACGTGGCACGGTAGAATCTTTGGCTTCATACTGAATAATTGCATTCTTGCTCAGGTACTTTGATGGCCGAGCATTCGTGCGCTTGGTCGAGGTGATGAGACTCTCATTATTGAGAGAAGAGACGCGAAGTCGGCTGACACTGACACTGACACGAGCAGTCTGCGAAACCGTCAGTTTTCCATCTAATTTCAAGGAAACATGATCAACCTCCACCCAGAATTTCAGATGATAGGGTTGATATTGCAAATCATCAGAGAAAAAAGACGAGCGTCCAAAGCTGAGTCGCTGATGATAAAAATAGAGACGGTCATCCGAGTCGATCATCGCTCGCTGAGGTCAATTAGACGCTCGGGAATATTCCTACACGCCTTTCGGACTTCGAAAGTCTCGATCATCCGATCGCGAGTCGATCCTCCGGTCTTCTCGGCTTGAGCTTGAATGTCCAGTCCATCTCTGGATCCCATCCACATCGGTACGTCCAGGAACGAATGAAAACGAAGACGGAGGAGAAGGAGCAACGCAAGAAAGGGGAAGAGAGAGCGTACCATATCACCACAGCATCAATCAACTCCCCACTCCCCGCTCCCTGATCCCTTATCCCTTATCCTCGTTGCCCATATCCTCGTTGCCCAGGATGCGTAGCGAGAATACGCGTACGGGCATCGATCAACCCCTGCTCTCGTTAGCTGCTATAAAGACGGAGAAGACTCTTTCTTTCTCTTTTATTATATAAGCCGATTTCGTGAGTTGTGACGTCTGTGTGGATCGTTGGTGTCGTACTCGAGTTTTTATTGTAGGAGAAGGTGGAGGAAGGTGGAGGAGGAGAATGAGACACGGAGGGGGGATGAGGGAACGAAATACGAAATACGAAATGAGAGATAGGAGAAGAAAGAGCGTGACGAAGGGAAGGGATCAAACGAAGGACGGAGAAGCGAGGAACGAAGAAACGAGAAACGAGAAACGAGAAATGGAGGGAGGGGGACAGTCCAAGGAAGACGGATGAAGGAAATGAGGGAGGATCAAAGGAGACACGACGAAGACATGGCGAAAACAAAGGGAATAAGAAGCTTATCATTTCGGAAGAAGGTACCTGGGACCGGACCAGGCGAGGGAGGGCGAATACTAGTAGACGGAAAACACGAGGAAGGGGGAAGTATCGTCATCCATATTATGCGAACGAAAGAAAGACCGCAGATCTAGAATCGGGGCAAAGAATCAGCGAATGAACGTACATACACGTTTATTGCGCCCTTTCCCGAAGTAGACAACGCAAGAGTGCTACCCTCACCATGCTGGGATGAGATCCACTCGATTCGGTTCACGTAGCTCGATCAGAGGAGTGATTCGGATGACATCCGGAATTCCAGCGCTTTCTCAGGTCCTTCATCCATGGCCAACTTCTCTCCTACCAGGCCAAGTCTGCGACAGGCATGGGAGCATCAATGTTATATTTATGGTGCCATCGTCCGAGTTGGCCGCAAGCTGTGCCTCTAACTCACGCTGAGCATCTTTATTATTATCATCGCCTGAAGAGTCGTGGGGATGTCATTGATATTGGGGTGCGGTACTAGCGGAAGAAACTTGAGAAGAAGACACGAGTGGAATGGAATATTAATGGAATCGACGAATAACCATGTCTATCAAGTGTCCGATCGTCAGGGAAAGAGCAAAGAACTCAGAGATGAGAGAGACGAGAATAAGATTTGGGACGAAAAAATTGCATAGGCGCCCGTAAATGTAAATGAGAAATCCGATGATATCCCGCCGGTATCTCGGTTATCTTTTCCTTCTCTCCGAGTCGATTGCGGCGCAGTTCTGACCATGTGCAGCCCGGGATGCTATAACGACCTGACCCTATCTCTCTTTCTCTAGTTGACTCTCTCTGCGACTGTTCAGAACTTCAGATAGTCTCAGTCTCGATACCAGGTAGTCTGGGTCATCCGTGACGACGATAATTTCAGAGTGAAGGTGAGTCTTTCGATCGTATGAACAATCTCGATCTGACATTGCTTCGTTCAGATACTTCTGCTTCGATGAGTATGAGTATGAGTACAAGTGCGACTATCCCTCGATCCGACCTTCTCCCATCCACAACTTCCACCTCTTCCTCATCCATCAACTCACCGTCCGCTTCTCCCGTCATCTCTCCCATTCCCAGCACCGCCTCTCGATCAGTCGCATCCATCGCACACGTCGGACTTCGCACCTCTTCCTCCTGGTCTTCCTGGTCCTGGTCCGCATACGGAATCGAGAACCTAACCCCTCGTACGTCCCCGACCTCCGCCTTCGATAGAAGAGCAGTAGCAGTTGATGAGTCGGATTGAATTGTAGGAAATGTCCCAGCTGCGCTTGATACTATCATAGCTGCTTTCTCGAATGATAGGTTTAATCGATATGCAAGGGGTGAAGATGTACGTTCCCCTCCCTCCCCTCCCTCCCCTCTCTCTCCCTTATCTCCTCTCATTCCCATTCGCGGATTCAGGCTAATGGATGATGTAGATGTCCCTTCCCCCACCCGCTCCATCCCTCCTCAAACGCCTCTACTACACCCTAGCCCTACACTGGTTCATCAACCGTAAAATCACCTTGACTACAACTTCTTCGGGTGGACATGCGTTACTCGTTGCTTATCCACCTGCGTCGATGGCTAGAACGGGGTGGAGAGGGGTTTGGGATAGGATTTGGGGGATGGGGGTTGATCTGGTTTTTGGGGGGATTAGTTGGGGAGTTGGATTGTTTGATTCGGGGAGGGTGAAACGGGTATGTTCGTTCTCTTCGACGTTCTTGTTCTTCGTTCCTACGTTCGTCTCGCTTCTCATATGGACCCTTCCGGATTCGCTCACCTTCTTGTCTTGTCTTCTTCTCTCTTCTCTTCCAACTCAATCGCACCTTCTTTCGCCTTGATCACCTGCTTCTTCATTCCCGTTCTTGTCCACTTTCCTCTTCTGTTCTCACCCTAGAATTCGTCCGTACCCCTTCCTGGTGTTTGCGCTCTACCGGCACTAGTACTCTTCTTTCCTTCGCTCTTTCTCTTTCTCCTTCTCTTTTCTGCTTCCCGTTCTCCAAACTCCTAACCTTCTTCTTCTTTCGTCCTCCTATCCACTCTTTCTTCATTTACATCCTTCACGTGCTTTCACATTCCCAGGTCTACTCTTCCTCGTCCCCGTCATCCCAGGCCCAGGATTTCTCAGCGCTGATCTTTGTTCCTTGTCTCGTTGTCCTACTCTTACTAGTACTAGTACCTACTCTTCGTTTCCTTCTCCCGTCATTCGTTTACGTCTTATTACCTTCCACAGTCTTTCGTCTCGCCCCTTTCTTCTTTATGACTTCTTGCATTACGTCATTCACTCCTTCCTTCCTTCCTTCCTCCCTTCCTTCTTCAATTCCCCGTTTCTCTTCTTCTCCCTATTTGATCCCGTCTCATCTTCCTTACCCGTCCCTCCCTCCGCTCCACCGAACACCATCAACTAATCATTCTCATACAGCGCCGCGCCGAGATAGCTTCAAAACAGAAATCAGCTGTATCCGCAGTTCTGGGTGAACGAGAGAAAGAGTTGATGTATGTACATATTTTGGCTACGCATCCTGGGTATCAGGGACAAGGACATGGAGGGAAGTTGTTGGATGCTATGAGTGAGATGGTATGTGCTCTGTCTTGTTTAATGATTTGTTTCGGTTCCTTTTCCTTTTCGCTTCGTCTGGACGTTCTCGAATTCGACTCGGTCTTTACTTTGACTTTCCGTCTTCGCTCTAATCTTGTTTTCGTTTCGCGTGCCCAGTGCCATTTCCTTCTGCGCCTCTCCTTATTCGTATTCCACCTTTCTTCTGCGTGTCGCATTTCATGCTCGTTCCACGTTCACTTCCCCTTCGTATTCGTATCCACTTTGAGTGCGAATTCGACCGGGATTTCTTCCCGGTTGCGTTTACACTTGGATTCCCGTTCAATTGCCTCGCTCTTTTCTCCCTCGTCTTCCTAGTTCCTCTAGCTTCTTTATCTCGTACTTGATGTTCATCTCTTACTTCACACTCACCTTCCCGAGTCTTTCATTCATGTTCCTCGTTCTGCGTCTTTCTTCCTTTCTTTCTTATGATGAGTTTGAGTTCGAGCTCGGCTCGTCTTCGTTTCTGGCTTCGTTCTCAAATTTGTCCTCTTTCCTTCACCTCCTTCGATTCCAGTTCTCTCGGCTCCCTCCTCCCTCCCTCCTCCCTCCTCCCTTTTCCCGTATCCGCCCGTTCCAGTCTTGGATTTTGACTCTTCTTCGTTCAACCGTCGTTTTTGTCTTCCTTTACCGTGCTGCCGTGCCCTTCTTGATCCTCATCCCCTCTTTCGTTCTCTTTTCGTCTGCCTTCATCCCTCACGTCTCTGTTACTTCCTTGATCCTCCGTTTCACCGCTTTCCGTTCCTATCTCTTCTCCCCCTCATAACATCCGTCCCCTTCCCCATTTCTTCCATCTTCCGCCTCTAATTCAAGTCTCAGTTCAACCTTTCATACTACTTTCTTCCTTATTTCTCCCTTATCTCCGTTTGCATCACATTACCTTCTTCATCTTCGCTTCATGCCCCGCCTTCAGATCCTCTTATTCGACCACTAATCACTCTTCAGACCGACTCAATCGGAATGTCATCATGGCTCCTCTCCTCAGGCCCGCATAATGTGCCTTTCTACGAGAAACACGGCTATCGCGTCGTTGGAGAGATTAGGATGGGTGGGGATGATCCTGATTGGGAGGATGGTGAATTGATCGCTCCGATCGTACCCTTCTTTCTTTCATCCTCGATAGTCCGATGCTGATTGGTTGGCTAGATGGTTAGAGAATGTCGAACGCCCGAAAAGCACGATACATGATAGTGGTGATATCAAAGCGAGTGAAGAGGGCGGTCGTATGGTTGAATGTCTACCCGGAGTATTCCTGAGCGTTTGCCGTATCAATTGACAATGACACCACAGTCCCCGATGTTTCTTTCATCTAGATCTACGTGGTTAATCGTATTAATGCTGAATATTATGGACCACTGGCATTCTGTGATCGATCAACGAAATCATTCACTGAGCGAGATCAATGAGGGGAAGTCATCAACCGGTGTCCAGAATGATTACATTGACTCTGAGCGCTATCGAAATTTGAGCGGTGAGAAGGAAGGGTACAGTTATCAGCCGCACAAATTCAAACGGATATCTCCGCGTCTAGCCAGTTCGCGAAGGAAGGTCCCTGGTTAGTGCATCCACTCTGTGCATCCCGACAGGGGCGAAATGTGTGAGAGAGTCACACACTGATACGAGCGAGACGGCGACGATTATACTAATGTAGGTCAAAAGGGGCATGATTACTAAGCGCTGATAGTCTCAATCATATATAAAGCACGCCAAACTCTCTCGCTTACTTAAATCCCCCCACAGATCCGATACCTTTTGTTCTCCGCGTCATTGGCTCTGCTCTCCATCCTTCGCATCGGTTCAAATTGATGCTGTCGCTCCATCACTCGCAGTAGGAGGATTCTGTCACAATATATGCTGTTGCTGGCACTGATATCTGGTGGTTCATAGCAGACGAGCATTCAGCTATTAAGCCTGGGGCTCATCCTTTTGCAATCGCTTCCGACCGAATGGACGTCTCAATCAAATCGTTCAAGAGATTCAAGTCATTGTCAAAACTGTGTCATTATCAAGCTGTGAAACGGTACATGCGAAGCCAAGGACCGGCCATTGTTTTTTAACCATTTCATCATTGTGAATGGTAAGAAACATGGCTGGCCTAAAGTCCGGGCATTGAAAGAATTGTGCGCAAGATTCCAAGAACCGAAAGGATCAGTTCCGCGTGAAAGTGTCAAACGAACATGATTTCTGGTCAAATTCCCTCTTCTATTGAATGCATGGAAACAGCAATAGGGGTTCTCGATAGTGTTGCAAAAACGGATATTTAATATCGCAAAATATCGCATATCATATCATATCATATCGCAAAGTGATATGATATGTGATATCAGTATTCTGATTTTGGAGGTGATCATGATATGATAATATCG
>KV428333.1:0-19260 GCA_001632355.1 Sistotremastrum suecicum HHB10207 ss-3 | reverse complement strand
CGACTGTCAGAACACAGATGACGAGATGCAGAAAACATGCGCTCCACTGATACACTAGCTGCAGGGATGGCCAGATAATCAAGGGCCATAGCAGCAATGACAGGGAACTCTTTTTCGTGAAGCTAATATTGGATCCATTAGACTATTGAATAGAATGACCGCATATGTGACACACCTTCCACCAACCAAGAGGGTCGGATTCTTCACCCCCACCACCTTGAAACCCGAGATACTCCTCGAGTTCGTCCCGCACAGTCTCTGTAACTGCATCTTCCTTATCCAAGCCCATGAAATTCTGTAGCGCGTTTTTGGACTGCGAGGTGTGAACAGTGGAGACTGATGAAGCACTGGGTGCAGCATTCTTGTTGACGCTTGCAGTATGTTCCTCCTTATAAACTTGGTAGACATGCCGGAATATAATCTCAGCCTTCACATGTAGATTTTCTTTTCGTAACCACCTCAGCCGATAATAGGGATGCAATACTGGACATTGAATGTCAGCCTTTGGCTCAAATATTTTAAACAATTCCCTTACTGTGTGCAAGCCAGTTTGGCTCTCGAGCATACACTTTTGGCTTGAACCCTTGCAATTTGAGAAGTCCGGTCTTGGCGGCAGTCTGGACGGTGGCCTTAAGGGCCTTGTTGGTGGAGGCCGTGGTAAGATGACTCTCCATCAATGAATACATGGGGATTACATAGGGGAGGGATGGTACGCCCTTTTGAGATATCTTCAAAGTTACTTCGGTAAAGACCTACAGAGGTAATGGTCAGATGTGAAAGCGATGACAGACTTGAAGACCCACATATAGAAGATTGCAGAATTGTTGAATAAATTTCCAGTCCTCTCGATCTAGGGTCAGGTGTGACAATGAACGGCGCTCTTGGACCCATTCGTCAATTGCCTGCATGTTGTCAGTACTCTGAAAGAATGAAGAATGCTGAGCAGTACCTTTTGCAATACTAGACCTCGTTCTCCCATGGCATGGGTTGAGTTCCAGCGGATCATGATGTCACGAATGACCATCAGCTCGGCCACGTCATTATCAGGATAACACTCTCGGGCAAGAGTACGGAAGCGATTACGTCGTTGTGGGGAGGAGGTGATTTTCTTCACAATTTCACGAAGCTATAAAGTTATTTGGCGTTCAGTGAGTGATCTCTAGAATCGAGGGGAAGCATACTTTTTTAATGGCAGAGAGCTGTGCCTCAGGTCCTGTCTCCTCACACAGGGCAACAAGTGCTTCGATCTCATCTTCTTCAGCACGGACAACAGTTCTGTCAACCGCAGTATAGTCCTCTGCTTCTCGGGCAACATGGTCTGGGTCTTCGGAAGGATCGTAGTGAGTGGGATACATCTTGTTCTGTTTGAAATGGTCACTCTCATCTGATGAAGGGGCTTCGTCGAGCACATGGAGCATTGCCTGGACGATGAGGTTGCAGTCGTGGGCAAGACACCCGATGCGAGAATTCTCAGGCTTGAAAGAAATTTCGTATCGCTTCATCAGTAGAGGCTCCAGCGTGCGAGCAAGAACATTATTGGTGAATGCGTTGTCCATGGTGATGGCTAACATGTATAAAAAGAGGGACATGTCAGTAAGGTATCAATTGATAGAGCAAGACCAAGGCATATCTTATTTAATCCACCGCGCTTTGATGCGGACTCTACAAACGCTTTTGCGGCAAAACGTCCTTGGTGTTCATCGTCCGCAAGAGGGTGGAAGTCGATTGCTCGCTCGTGGAGAGTCCAGGTGTGATCGATGAAGTGGGCGATGATACCCGCAAAGGTATGAATCATTTGGCGATTGGTCCATGCATCGTGGGAATAGGCGATGCGAGACTTGAGTGTCTGGATGTGAACGACAGGATTAGAATTTACATAAGATTTACCGTGTTCACGCACTGTCAATTCTTCTACGAGAATGGAATGAAGTTCAATGTATAGCTTGGCCATGTTATTACGGATGGTGGTATCGACCGGCAGAGGATGCTTGACCTTGAGGAACTTCCACAAGCCAATGAGGCCCTGTCGTTCGCCAGCAATAAAGGGTAGGTCATCAGACACCAGAAAGGCAACGAAGTGCCTGAGGAAGTTCTTGTAGGTGTCTCCGACTGTCGGGTTCTCCTCCGCAGCAGCCAGCCATTGTGCCAGATTGTCTTGCATCGAGGGAGTGACTTCAAGGCTGGCTGGAGGAGCGGTCGGAGTATGACCGTCTTGTTCGGAGGTGGCTGATGTGCGGGATTTGGGGTGAGAGGCGGCACGGTGTCCAGCAAGATTATTGATCTTCGGTTGCGGATGTTCGTCATCGAAGGACTTCACCCCCTCGGTGCGAGGGAAGGTGAGTGAACTACGAGGCTTCAGGTTACTCCAGCCAGACACTGACGAATTCAAGAACTTACGTTTTACACTCCATGCACTTGAACACCCATCGCGGCTTCCCATTCTTAAACCCCTGAACAGGGGCATAGAATTTTGACCTGGCGGTGTTCACTGGTCCCTTGTGACCCTGTCGATCTGCTGCCTCCGTCTCCTTCACCTTCCGCATCGCGCCCTCCCCATCAGAGCTCTCCTCCGATCCGATATCTCCTCCATGGACTGCCTCTTTGGCTCTGGTCTGCTTGATGCTCAGCATGCGTAAGTTCAAGGAAACGGTCGACGTACTGTGCGCGTATGAGCCTTGGCAGTCTTGACTTTCTTCGACGGCTTTGGGGCAGCTGACTTCGCTTGACTACGCTTGCGTTTCTACCGATCTTATCAGTAAGGCATGGATATCAAGGGCCAAGAACGTACCAACGCCACTGCAGCGTCCGAAGGGCCCACCTCCTCCTCCATCTCTCCCTGTTCGTTCTCTGCATATATGATGTCTTCTTCCGAGAGTGCTTCCTCCTCCTCATCTTCGTACTCGTCACCAGACGAATCTGACAACTCCTCCCTTGCATCTTCCTTATCCTTCGCCTCGTTGATCTCCGCCTGATTGTCATGGGAGTCGTTCGCTGTCTGATTGGGTCCTGTGACTGTCTTGCCGACTCTAGCTATTGCACTGCTTCGAGGAGCGGGACCACCTAGCAAATGAGATTAGTGGGGAATGTAATTGACGAGTGAAATCGAGAGAACGTACCAGACTGGCTACTCTCCGTTTCATTGTGCGGCAACCCATCCTCATGCACCTCAGCATAGTTCAGCTTCCGAGCCGCCTTGCCACGCGGTGGCAGCGATGTGAGAGTCGCTGCCTCCCCCGGTTTCCTTGCCTCCTTGTCCTTCTTCTTCTGCGCCTTCACCTTCTTACTTTCAGCAGCGTTCTCCAAACTGTCAGGAAAAAGTAGAGTCAGAATAATAGATAATGACCGATAGCCAACGAACACTCACAAGACGCGTTGAAGCTCGTCATGGACTCGCTGTACCTTCAGCACAGCGATATCAAAGGGCAGCGGAAGTTTGGAAAAAGCTTTGAAGAACGCGAGGGCGACAATGATGCCATGCTCTCCTCGTTCGATGTGGGTTGTTGCACCTTCACAAGCGAAGACCCGGTTGCCGAAGATGGTGTCCGTGCGATCGTTGAAAGCGCGCCAAAGACCTTCCTCTGCGTTTTTGTCGTAGCTGTGGTCCGAGAGGATTTTGGAAAGCTTGTTATCCTTCTTGGCTTTTGGGAGGGGAGCGGTGAGAAGGGCCTCCATTCGAAAGCACTCGCGAAGCAACTGCTTGTAGTTTGCTTGGGCGGGCGATGGCACAGGAGGAGGAGGGTCGGACGCCATGTATTAGTGACGTTGGAGAGGGTGAAGTTGAGAGGGGACGCGACGAGGGGAGAGGGGGAAAATGAGAAATGCCGTTGAAAATTGAAGGCTAGAGAATATTTGTCAGCGCACGGACCACTTTGGAGAAAATAGATGAAACGCGTACCATAGACTATCATTCGACGGCATATCAGGCAGAATATTGGGGCGAGATCTAACTTCGAGACAATTTTTGAGGAGATAATATAGAGCGATCGACGAGATCGTAGATCGCGTCGGGCCGCCAGGAACTGGGCATATTTCCGTCAAATTGCATGGTTTTGACACGGAATTGGTCAACATACCTGGAAGTAGAGTTTCATGCCGCCTTGAGTGATGAGGCCGCAATGTCGAGGCAACGTGAAATGGTGAGAGGAGATGGTGAGAGGTGGTATGAAGTCTTGAAGGTCGAGTCCGAAGCAGCCGAGGTTAATCACGCCAAGTGATTAACCTGCAGCAATGCCAGGGCCATACCACACCAAGTGGTATAAGCGGAGGCTGACGATAGACACCAAGTCTATCGTCGAGGAAAGGTCGTTTGAGCTCGTGAGACGCAGCCGTGGCGGAGGCGAACCAGTTGCTCCAGCCAGGCGCGTCTCGGGGTTAACGGAGAAACGACTTGCCGATTTTGAACAATGAGGCTGAACCTCGGCGAAACAACGTCAGGTGACTCGGATTGATCGAATTGCGTGCCGGCGATGCCGAAGGCCGGTTGCCCTCAGATTTATTTCAAGTGTATATCATATAGTATACCATATAGTATACCTATAATCTGGAGTCTGTATACTATAGGGCTTATACTATATACATATACCATATATATACCCTATATATACATATAGAGTGGAGCCTTATGCATAACTCACAGTTCGCCGCCCATCGTTAGAGTCGGCCGTTCAGAGTAGAACGCAGATCTCTTGTCCAAGAGGTCAAGTGCGGCCTCGTGGGAGTTAAGAACAATAATATGTCGACCGAGAGCAGACACATGGACGACATCGCCTGCAGATGAGAATCAAGAAAAGAGAACTGAAGGCTTCCTCAATCACCTACCATATATCTTGCCCCACTTCAAATAGGTGCGCCATTCATGAGACTTGGGAAGATCTAAAAGGTTTCCTATCACGAGATTAGGGGCGGGACCTGGAGGCAGCGATAGCGCATTTGTCCGGCGGAAAATACGATATAGTAGCAATATCGCAACGAGCCAAAGTGGCCAGAGTGGGATAGCATCTAGGACGTCCACGACACTCATGATGGAGCGAGGGTGTCAAATACGAAGCTGATGTGCATTCTTATATGACCGCGACAGTCCAAGGCAGGCACAAACGGCTGCATCGGGATATAGGACCTTCATATCCGCACACCGTTTGCCTCGGAGGAAGTCGTTGGGACGAGTGGCGTACCATTGACAGCTGGGCCTCGCCGAACAAACCATTGAGTATCAGGCGCTGTATTGATCGTGATAGGGCCATTGTCAAGGTTTCCCTCGAGGTGGACCGTATTTGAGAAACAGCGCAGATCCCACAGCATTGCTCCACCACATGCTGCCAGCCAGTTATAGCAACCCAATGCATGTGTTGTGTCACAACTCTTGAAGAAATTTCTCGTGTTCTTCCGGCCAACGATTTGTTATCTTGTCGGATTTCTTGAAGTACTTCTAGCGTTTTCCTGACGACGAAGGAGAGCCGCCTGGAAAGCTCGTTTGAAAGCTGAATCTTAGGAGCCTATGCCATGGCCAGATTGACCGTGACAGAACGGACAACGGATGAGAGTGATGATCGAGGATGCCCTATAGTATATAGTATCGGCTTGATTTTGGCTGTATAGGGCGATTGAGTAAAATCCGCATTAGCTGCATTAGAAATCTCCGTGACATGGCGTACCATGTGTAGGCATGCGGTTGGATCGATTACATATAGCTTGAAGCTTGAATAGGAGCGAAGATAACTCAACTTGAAAGTGAAGGTTACAATAACTGGAAGTCGGCCGAAGAGGCCGGAGAAAGCCGAACGTGGTCTTCTGGAGACATAATCTGGCAAATTAACTCCAAAAATGACAACGCCCTGTAGTCGACGCTGGCAGCTTCAAAAACTCAGACTTTGGATCTGAAAATTACATAGCACCTTGCGCGAAGTTAGCTTAACTCTCGGTTCAACCTCCAGCTCTCTGCCACCGAATGGTCGAAACCTGATGTGGGCCTCCAAAATACGAACGCGAAGATCTTCTGGGGACTCTGCCGCATCTTGAACTTTAATGACGACTCCTTTGTGCTGCTGCTGCTGTGAATAACTCTCCGACACGTCTCAGAAATCCAGCCGGTCTACCGTTATTGCTCTCGATGTCAGTCAAACCACTTCAGAAAAGCGTAATTCGGATGGAGGCATTGACAAATGCGCCATCTCAAAATGTCTGGTATGTTGTCTTATTCCTGTGCCTCTCAAACTCTGTCTTACCCAGTTCGAGTGTAGCGTCGACTTCGGATTCGTGGGAAACCCTGTGCCTGGGACGAATATCTTTCCAGTGCGTGCACTCCGACTTCGTAAACTCAGCACACTCAGATAGGAAGTCGCCGAAATGGGATTCTCTAAGTGTAGTCCACTGCCTCCACTACTCTTCAGCTACGAAAAAATCGTGGGAAAGGCAGAATAAGCCTCGTTGCTTGGCTTCTGCCGGACCGCTCGTTTCTGGGTCGGGCAGCATTGGCGAGGCGATCTAATGTTGTGCAAGCTGGCACCCATGCCTCGCTAGTACTTGATCTTCGCTGCCCTCGCGCGCATTCCGCGTTTCAAAACCGTCTGACTCAATGGACGACGATAAGAGCGCAGCCGCCCAGAGCTCTGTGTCGAAGAGTCCCAATCCCTCGCATCTCGAGATGATGAGCGAAAAGAGTCACTATGATGTGAGTCACTCCTTATAGGTATAGTTGCTCTCACGCCTGACTCATCGTCAAAGCTACCCACATATCCTCCAATAGAGATAGAAAACCCAAAAACGATACTGGCGACCCCATCCCTCGTTCCTGCTCCTTACAGGGAGCACGAACAAGAACATGAATATGCACCCGCCGCTTTGCGTCCCCCACATACACCTCCTACGAACTTCCTCCGAATCGAAACTGGTACCAGGGACATATTCGGCTCATGGCGAATTGATACATCACTGGACATTCCAGAGTCCTTCATGTATCTGGACCCTGATCGTAGGACTGCACCACACGACCACCTTATATTGAGCACGCTAGACGCTACCAGCAGACGAAGACGGATAGGGGGGTCGCCTCGCCCTTGTCATATCGATGCCAAGGTCGAACTCGTGCGATACACGTGGTCTCGAAGAGCCTATCTTGATGTTTGGTCTTCTGGCCGTATTAATTTCGGAGTGGCACGTAATTCAATTGTGAACATTCTCACAGATTCCTAATTCGGGTTCATAGACTCGACCAAATGGTCAACGGTTTTCGCTGTACACTTATTCTAAGGGTACGGAGACTCAAATGGTCTTTATTCCACGGACATTTTTTGGCCCAATTCGGGCGGAGCGAAAATACGAGGCTTCCTCGATTGCAGGCGATCGACTCGATATAAGGTTCTCGCCTAGCGTCACCGCCGAATTGTTGATCTTCTCAAACCAAGACATGTCTCGATCATATTTTCTTGGACCTTTCGCCGAAGCGCACTATGATAGACATTCATGGAGAGGAGATCAGCTTATTTTATTCACTGATGCCGGAACAATCGTTGTTCAGTATGATGATGAAGAGTGGTCGCCATTCTGGTAGCTACGGATTCGGATTTTTGTTTCAGACTGTGGTCATTTCTGGTCTTAAGAATTGTTACTTACTTACTGTCGATATATGGTCAATATATAGGAACAAAACCGCCCGATGCGCCTTCTCGTTATTTTCAAGATCGCATCTTCATTCTTTTCCCAAGTTCTTTGGACAGACCTGCCGGGCGCTTATTTGTATTCTGCGCTCTAGCGCTCGCTCTTCAACAGCAGATGCCGAATGACTGACGACAGATAACCCCTAAGCCTCGTCTGCTGAGAAATCAAGCGTATAGATAAAGGGTAACTCTGATTCAGCCAAACATGCCATTCGATGCCACGGTTCAATTGACGATAGCGTGCTATTGCGATCGCAAGGGGGGACCATGATATATCCGAAGCGGCCATCCGCATGTCTCGCCATCTGCTTTCCCCACAGTCCCTTCTCTAGATATCGAGCCAATTCAGCGCTACGATACAGGACGATGTCGACGACCAATACTCCTAGAAGTGTACCCACTAAGACTTTGAACGACGGGCATGCCATTCCTATTATCGGGTTTGGAACTGGGTATGACGTGCTGCACCTCTTTAGACCATCGAATTGCTAAACTTCTTATGATACAGAACGGCACTCTATGGGAAAGCAGCCGATGCTGCTGTAACTCAGGCCATCAACGTTGGCTTTAGACATCTGGATGGAGCTCAAATGTACAAGAACGAAGATTCGCTGGGTGTCGCTATCTCGCAATTCGCACCTCGATCATCGTTGTTCGTCACTACCAAGCTTGGAAAAGCCACCCCAGAGACCGTCCGGGAGCTATTCCTCGACTCATTGAAGAAGCTTCAAGTGGACTACGTGGATCTCTTCTTGATCCATACGCCGACTTTGATAGATGGGAAGATCAAGGAGACATGGGCAGAGTTGGAAAAGCTGAAAGAGGAGGGTCTGGCCAAGAGCATCGGGGTATCAAACTTCCGAGTGAAGGACCTCCAAGAGTTGCTCGCGCATGCGAAGATCGTCCCAGCCATCAACCAAGTGCGCAACATATGTCTTGTTCAGAGCCATCGCTGACATTTCTACCCTCCGACATCCAGATCGAATTCCATCCCTACGTCATCACTCAAGCTCAGCGCATTCTTGACTTCAGCAACAAGCATAACATCGTGATCGAGTCGTATGGTGGCCTCACTTCGGTCTTCCGTCGTCCTGGAGGTCCCGTCGATGCGGTGGTAGCCAAGATCAAGCAGAGGCTCGTCGACGTATCTGGAAATTCGGGGATAACAGATGGACAGGTCATCCTCAAGTGGCTCCAAGCCAAGGGCATAGTTGCCGTCACGTACGTGAACATCCGTGAAGGGAGCCCTCGTGAGCTGACCGCGCTGTAGAACTTCCTCAAAGAAAGAGCGACTGGAAGAATATCTGGAGACTTATAATTTGCCGGATTTAAAGAGCGAAGAAGTTCAAGAGATCGACGCAGCAGGAACATCCGAGAAATTTCGACAGTTCGTGAGTGAGATCTTGTCGTACCCCTATAGGTGCTAATACCGAGAACTGCAGATGAAGCACATGGACGAGGAGTAGCTCTCCGTAAGGATTAAGAAAAGAACCCTGCATGCGTGCACCGAAAGAATCGAGAAAGCAGAATGACCTCACGGCAAACGACATACATCGCTCCATCAGAGTACAACCCAACAACCTCGCAATCCATCTCATCCATCTGGTCAGGGAGTTTCAAACGAGTCCAATTGGTCCATCGCTCTCCTTCGTGTCTCGCTCCGCACAAAATCCAACGACTCCCATGAATGACATGAAGAAGTTCGGTCCATTCGCTGATCGGCGATGTGCCTATCGGGGCTGGCCATGCCAAAGCCCATGGGTCGTGTCTTGGAAGTACATCTGATACAGCATACCATATCAGAGGCGTCCACGTTGGCATAGGAGGTGCTCGTCCAGGAATTGGAACTTGTAATGCTCTGAGCACGAGCGTCGGAAGTCTCTCTACCGGGATCGACTGCAGTGTTTCTCTGGCCGGAACTACAAGCGACGATACATCTGATGCGCTGTGCCATATTTGTTTAGACTGAAAGCATATTGTTCGAAAGTGCGTTGACGTCTGAGAGAGGAACACAAGAGCTCAGATAATGATTGCGGCATGCCTATGAGGCCAGAATTCTAGAAATGACCTGAGATACGCTGAGAATATCCCGAAGTGTCGACCCTTCAAGAATGAGAACGATTAGCTCGACTGGCAGCTCATCGAAAGTGATCATCCAGGATCCAGACGACCTGCCCAATGTGGTTCGGAGGACGGAAATTCGGGTAATGCCGGGCGGCGCTTCAAAGGGATCGACGCGTTGCTGACTAAGCATTCCTTTCTCACCACGAAAGCATCCGTCCGACCCTTACCAAACGTGAAAATCATGGGAAAACGGAAGACACCAATCATCTTAACCACAGTTGAGAATCTTCAGGTAAATTGGCGCGTTCTTCGACGTGTTTGACGCGTTCCTTACGCGTTTTGAAAATTTCAGATCAAATTTTCGAACGGGAAATCTGTGGTTTATTGCGAGGCCTGTGGACGCGACGTCCTGATGGGGGCAATAGATGCAGGGATCTGGAACTTCAGAGTACACGAAAGGAGTAAAGAGCATCAGAAGAACGTGAAACGACTACACGGTATTCCTAGGATCAGCAAGTGGTTCCAGAAGGAAGATGACGAGACATCCACTGCCCCAATGCGGACTCAGCGCCAAAGGCCACTCGTCGCGTAGGTCACGAAATACTACACTCCTTCAATGCGACTAACCAGCTGAGCAGAGTGGATGTGAACGAAGCCATTTCTGTATATAAATTCCACGAACAGTCGTGCTCGAACCCCGAAAGTTCGACTTTCGTGCCACCGACCCCTTCAGGGAGCTTGGTCGTTCTTACACCAGATGGAGCTTCTCAAAGCGTTCTGAAAACCGAACAGCTATTATGAGCTCCGGCGTCCGGCTTCTAACAGTCCCAGGCCCATACGGTCTGTGTACGAAGTCCCTTCATGACTCGGAGCTCTGAAGCTCCTCCATATTTGCATGTCAAGAAGTCTTGCTTTAGTCTTATTGCTTATTTAGGTCATTCGCTGTCTTGTCAAAAATAGCTCAACTTTCTCTTTCACACATTGACGCTTGCATCAAGTGGTTTCTTTCTCACATAATCCTGATGCTGTCTGGTGATGCTCCTTTCGGAACTCACTGACCTTTCGAGATAGGGTGATCCCAGAATTTCACCAGCGCCACGTTCCATCGGCGTTCCATGCAGAGTCTTTGAAAAATTAGAAGGAAATGACACCAGACCGTGAGTCCATGACGTCGTATTCGTTCCCTTTTTTTCTTTCATTCGGTCGAGGCTGTTCATCCCGAGCGTTTGCGCCGAAATATGTCCAAAGCTATGGTTGAAGCTTCAATATATCGGATCGCATCGGAAGTTCCCTACCACAGCTGTTTCTTTCTAAACTTGAACGCGATGTTGAACGCAGTCGATGCCGAACGTATTGTACAGTATCCTGGAAGCCAGATTCGTTACCCCTCTGAGCCTCATTCTCTTGCATCTATATCCATCAGTCTTTCTGGCCGAAGGAATCTCAAGATTCTCAATAGCAAGTCATGATGAACTCATTTATTATCGAATTCGAATCCTTGTTTCGAACAAGTCTGAAGTCGCCCCAGGCTGCCACCCATCTGACTTGAGTGACCACGGACATTTGAAACATGACCGATACGATACTGTTCCTCTGTTGTGGGCTACTGCTCGCCCTCATCCCTCTGTTCCGTTACCTCCGGGATCGCAATCGCCTTCCTTTGCCCCCAGGTCCGAAAGGCCTCCCCTTTGTCGGAAATATGCTCGACATGCCCAAATACTTTGAATGGTTTACTTATCATGAATGGACACAGAAATACGGTCCGCCTAGTTTATTTCGCATACAATCTACTGCAATTTATCGAGCCATTTCAGGCGATGTGGCTCACATATCAGTGTTTGGTCAGCCCATTATCGTCCTTGGATCGCATGCTGCCTCCACAGACGTACTCGTTCGGAAGGCGGCCATTTCCTCAGATCGACCTGTGTTCACAATGGGCGGGAAAATGTGCGTATTTGCCACTTTTGAATTTACTTTCTCCAATTCCCTTCAGGGTTGGGTGGGATAATGCGATGCCTCTATTACAGTATCACGATCGTCGGATGAAGAAAATGCGCCGGATCAGCGGCCTCTTGATGGGAACGCGATCTTCGACGCATCTCTGGGACGTCGAGGAACACTTGACGAGAAGATTGATCAAGAAAATATACAACGATATGCAAGTTGGAGACTCCGAGGGACGAAAATTGCCAGACAGGATTAGGTGGTTGGCTGCGGCCATCATTCTTCGCATTACTCGTGAGGATTCAACTCATTGATATCCCTTGGACGCCTTAGATTGATTCCGCGTTAGATGGGTATGCTGCCGCTGACGAAGACGATCCACTTGTCAATATAGCGACCGAGGCTATGAAAACCTTTGGGCAATCGGTAGAACCAGGAGTATGGGCTGTGGATTTTATTCCTGCTTGTAAGCGGCTTCTGGAGAATTTTGATGGAGAGAGTATTTAACTTACTTGTAACTCATAGTACGACATCTACCCAGCTGGTTTCCGTTTACTAATTTCCAGAAAATCAGTAGAGAATGGAGTTCACACGTGGACGCCCTCTCACAAACGCCATTGGACTTTGTAAAGAAACAAATGGTCAGTGCTCATACTGAAGCTAAGAATGAAGAACTGATCATGACGTACGTTCTAGAGCGTTGGGACTGCACCATTTTCTCTCGCCAGAGCTCTGCTGGACCAAGCAGGGCCGGATATGGACCCTCAGGAAGAATTTGAAATCAAGTGGACTACAACCTCCTTATATGGTGCGGGTGCAGACACCACAGCGGCGCAGATATATTTCTTCTTTCTTCTCATGATATTACATCCCGAAGTGCAACGAAGGGCGCAATCCGAGCTAGATAAAGTGCTTTGTGGAGAGAGGCTCCCGTCGTTAAGGGATCGACAGGACGGCGTCTTACCCTACGTCGATGTCCTGGTGAAGGAGCTCATTCGATTTTCCCCCGTCGTTCCAGCCAATACCCCGCATGTTATGACAGAAGAGGCTGAGTATCGAGGATGGAGAATACCAAAGGGTGCAATCGTGATCGCAAATCTCTGGTGAGATTCGTAAAGTTTCATCTCTGATGCCTTCTGACCGATTTCGGCAGGGGTATAAGTCGAGATCCACTCATGTATCCCAATCCGGATATTTTCAGACCCGAGCGCTTCTTGACGAAGGCACAGGGTGGCGATTGCGAAACAGTCGAAGATATCCAGTTTGATCCAGCCAAAATAATTTTCGGATACGGACGGAGGTGATTTGATCATGGCCTTGAGTATCCGGCGTTCTGATTGTCATCGTGATGTAGGAGTTGTCCAGGACAGATTCTAGCCGAGCTCTCGGTCTGGAGCGCTGTCGCTTTGTGTCTTGCCGTCTTCCAGATTGATGGTGTCAAAGGAGAAGAGCCTTCGCCCTACGACCAAGAACCGGGAATCATCACGTATGTCTCATAGTCTGATATTCATCTCGCGCTTCTGACCAAGTGTGCTCCGTTTTCGATAGCCATCCCAAGGCGTTCAAATGCAGAATCAGTGTTCGATCCACCCAAGCTCAAGAACTTTTGAATTCTATTCCTGACCACGATGTGACAGCTTGGATGCATCCATGGCCGAAAAAGAGCACGTTCAATGAGTAGCATATGGTAGCCAGCAGTCGACGTATTATGGTGGTTTTGTTATCGATTCCTGGGGTTTCTGTAATAGATATCCGTTTGGAACATGGGTAGTTTTGATAGTGCTAATCGGTGGTGGTGGTGGTGTGCTATTCGGAGTCAGATGAAAGAGCATGCGCAGAGCGGAGTCTAAATTTTGGTTCCGTTTGGCCACACCATCGAGGACCCAGATAAGCCAGATAAGCCAGCAAAGCTGAACAATTTGGCATTTGATGCAGGACGTAGGAGCTACACTGCCGAATGCGCGCTTTTTGCCTTCCAAAATGCGACTAGCTATACATGTAGAATGATGCTGTGGCGCCGGTCTCGCAATCATCCACTGTACGTATATATAGGGCTTCTCTCGGCCATCACGCAAGCGAAAATTTCGTAGAACGAGTGCATCTGATGACTCTTTCAGGTAGACTTTCCAAACCGCACCCATAGTCCTCCCTGATCAACAAATAAGACAAGATAGACAAGAAAGAATAGGTAACATACCTTGGCATACAGCGTCAACGCAGTCGCCGGCCAGACTTTTTCCACCTTCGCCCTGCCCCTCCCCTCCTTCTTCCACGAAGCTGGTGGAAGCGATCCTTCAGGTTGAAATTCCGGCGTCAACTCAAACGAGTCGAATTCTTGAAGCAAGCGGACCAAGAAGAATGAAGCTTCGTTAATTGCGAATTGCTGCCCGACACACTGTGAATTATGTCAATAAAAGCTCTCGGTAGGAGTGACTCAAACGTACGACGCGAGGCCCAGCACTGAAAGGCAGGAAAATGAAGGGATTTTTAATCACGAGGTCCATGCGTTCGTCGAGCCAGCGATTGGGATCGAAGTCGTTGACGTCTTTACCCCATATTCCTGCGTGGCGCTGAAGGAGGAATATGATCGAGAAGATAGGTGTGCTGGCCGGCATGTAGTAGGGCTTTCCCTTCGCCCGAGGGATGACAGTCGCCTTCGAGGCCGATGCTCGGGGAATGATAGGAACAGGTGGGAATAGGCGCAATGTTTCGTTCAGTACGGCGCGCACTAAAAACTCGAGTTAAACAGATGTGGCTAACCATTAATTTATGACTTACAATATTCTAGTTGTCGAAGATCTTCAGGCGCGGGCACTTTGCCAGGAGGACACGCAGTTAAGACTTCTTCACGGACTCTTGCTAACACGTCGGGATATTGTGCCAGGAAATATATAACGAACGTGAGCAAGGAAGACGTCTGAGACGAAGGGGTCAGCGCAAGAGCAAGTCACGCGGATGAGAACTTGCCGAATCTCGGGAAGCGAGCAAGATGCTCAGTAGTTCGTCTCGAATCATTTTGGGATCTGGTACACGCGATGAACATGAGTAAATGGTCCAGGATGAGTCAGTTCGGCTTACCGTCTATCTTCTTTGACATGTATTGCAAGAAATTCGTTTCCTCGCCAGCCTTGACGTATCCCGATGATTGATCTTGGCGGTTCTCTTGAAGTACTGTCCGAACCATAGGACCCAGATATCGATTGATGGCAGCGACCGCTTTGGCAGTCTTATCCCCAAACATCTCGATAAGAGGCCATATATTACCGAGTCGAGCACGAGTAGACATGAGTTGCTGTGCTTCCTCGAAAGCTTGTGCAAATTCGCCAAACTCTCCTTCGATGGCGGATCCTTTTGGCCCAAGCTTGGCTTTTCCAGCCTGAGGAAGTGGCATAAGAAGAGTACCAAGAGTCTCGCCGAATAACTGGTAGTGGCCTCAGCTCAGTAATGAATGCGACAGCGAGGCTTGACGACTCACGAAAGAGGACGCGGTGTCCAAAGTAAATCGGGCGAAAAGGTCTTGGGCATCGATGGCAGTTTTCCCGAAACCCTTTAGGATATCGAGCGTTCGAGCGGTGTGTTGCTCGAAGAACTCGAAGTCGGAAATCCTTTCTTTTACGAAGAAAGGGCGTGTCATGGCACGATGCATTCTCCAGGTATCGCCGTCAGTGTTGAAGATCCCATCGCCCAGGACAGTTTCACTGTGATGAAATGATAGTCAGACACAGAATCGAGGGTCGGCAGACGGCGTAGAACTCACCAAATTTCTTTCAACTTTCTACCTCGCTCAAATTTATCAAATCCACTCGACACAACACATTTGATGACGTTGTCGTCCCGAGTGAAAATCTAAAAGACCGCCGAGAGTCATGAGACATAGTTTTACTCTGAAAATGACAGTTACTGACATGATCTCCCCACAGCAATCGAAGGTTGATAGTGTCGGTTTGATATTCCTCGAAAAGACTGTCCAAATATTCCTGAAGATAGCGCTCCTTGATGCCTTTCATTGCTGATATCATGATGTCGAGGTTCCCTGGCCAGCGACCAACGACTTTTGGGATTTCTATCGCACCCAGTCTTTCAGCTTCTCTTGCTTGTTTGGATCCTTCCATCCATACGCGTATTGCTCCCCATGTCGGCACAGAAAGCAAGCGAAGTAGAAAAAGCAATGACCATGGCACGTCGCCAAGCAAGAATTTGACGAGAAGAGTAGTGCCAAATAATGGGACAACGAGCGAAGGAATAATCGTTGTCAGAAGATATTGACGGCGGTATGCCGTGTAGTCTTCAGAAAACATGGTGGCAAAAGAGAGGTTGCTAAGGGTTTCAAGGGTTGTTTTCTTGATGAATTCATTTTCCTTGCTTGTGCTGTAAAACGCCGCTGTTGGCGGTCAGGCACTCCCGTTAATAGTGTCCAAGCGAAGAGGTGCCGGCGCTCGGCAAAACCCTGCTAGGCTATCTGACTCGCTCATGTCTTCTATTGACGAGAATGCAGCCAAAACTATATGCACGACCTCAATTGACAACTGGGCGAATTTCAAGTAAAACAATAGTAGGTACTCAGCCTCAGCGAGGAGACGGTTCCCCAATCTTCATTGATATAGTGGGTACCCGAGGCCCTGAACGTCGGCCTAGATGCGGTCTTCAACTCGTCAGCGACGTCGAACCCATTCCGGTCCTATGTCTTGACGTAGAAAATCCGAAGTGGTTGTAGATAGTGCTCTGGACGAGGTGAGTTACCATCTCTCGCCCTTTGCGAGGTCTCATGCGGAGGCGCAGTATCTACAACTCCTTGACGGTTGCCCCGGATGCTAGCCTACCAGGACGTGGCTATATGAACACCATGATATCACCGCACCGCCTCGTTTCCATGAACTGCGAAGACAGAGAAGAGAATCTCAAAAATTCGGTCATCGAACAATCTTGAGGACACGTCCGAGTCGATGCCCCGACGACACCATCTCCGGATTGAGTTGGACCCTGTGGAACACTTCATCTGCATTCACGCCTCATCTCCCCTCCCTCCGAACATTCTTTATATCATCTTGAAACGCAGACACATCGACGAATGTCTTCCCTTCATCAGAGTCGAGCAAGCCATAGATGATGGAGCCATTGATCTTCGCAGGTCTTGGGTTGTTTCTTACGGCCTGTTACCTGCTACAACGCATTTTGCGACCCGCGAGATATCGACCCCTTCCGCCTGGACCTAGGCAGCTACCGTTGATAGGAAACGCTCTTGATCTACCGAAATCTCATGAATGGTATACGTATCACGAATGGGCCAAACAATACAGTCTGTCCTTGTGTTTATCTGGTTACAATCTCGTGCTGATCTCGATGAAGGCGACGTGATTTACCTCTCTGTCTTGGGAAAGCCAGTCATCATCTTGAACTCCCATGAAGCAGCCGTGGATCTCCTCATCAAGAAGGCAGCTATTTACTCGGATAGGCCCACATCTACCATGGGCGGGAAAATGTAATCATCAGTGACCAGTATTCCGTTCACTCTTCTTGTTACTGAACGGATTTATAGAGTCGGCTGGGAAGATTCCATCGCACTCGTTCCATATCATCGCCAGTTCAAAACAATGCGACGTTGGTTCGGTCTGTTGATGGGAACTCGCTCATCGACACATTTATGGGATGTTGAAGAACAGATGACGAAGAGATTCATCCGCAAAGTCTACAACGATGTCATGGGGGGAGACCGCGAAGGCTTGAAACTCGAAGAGAAGATCCGGTGGACCGCTGGTGCCATCATTCTTCGTATCACATGTGAATTTCTCTGGCTAAATCTCATTTCTAAAGGTCGTTGATCTTCCGCCAGATGGATATGCAGTTGCGGAGAAAGACGACCCGTTCATCCAATTAGCGGGCAACGCTATGGAATCATTTTCCCAATCAATGGAACCAGGGGTGTGGGCTGTTGATTTTTTCCCAGTTTGTAAGTGGCATATCTATTATATTATTGGGAATAGTATATGAAAGCGTTCTTCCCGTTTCAGTACGTCATCTCCCATCTTGGTTTCCGCTAGCGCATTTTCAAAGGATTGGAAAGAAATGGAGGGCACTTATAGATGACGTTGGGAAGACGCCGCTTGATTTCGTTAAGAATCAGATAGTAAGCCATTTGCTTCGCGCGATAACGCGTCGTTTACAGTCTTTAGATGCAAGGAACTGCCCCGCTCTCCTTCGTAAGAGACCTACTAGAAGAAAGAGGGCCGGAGATGACTCCCGCCGATGAGTCCCTGATTCAATGGGCGGCCGTTGGTGTGTATACAGGGGGAGCTGATACCACTGTCTCGGCGATATATTCCTTCTTTTTAGCAATGACGTCACATCCAGAAATACAAAAGCGAGCTCAGTCTGAACTGGATCACATTCTCTGTAACGAGAGGCTCCCAACCTTGCAGGACCGACAAAATGGCCTATTCCCATACATCGATGCGTTGGCGAAAGAAATAGTTCGATGGGCCCCTGTGGTACCCGCAGGACTCCCGCATGCTTTGAGAGAAGAGGATGAATATCGCGGGTGGAGGATTCCCAAAGGCTCGCAGATATATGCAAACATATGGTAGGTTTGATCGCTTGGCTAATGGCCGTAATTCCTTTTATTAAAACGATTCTACAGGGGGATTACTCGGAATGCTACCATGTATCCATCTCCACACGAGTTCAGGCCTGAGCGCTTCCTCACCAAAGCCCAGGGCGGGGATTGTGAGACAGAAAACGATCTTCCTCTTGACCCAACCAAGGTCATATTTGGTTACGGGAAAAGGTAAACAATATGCGTTAAGAGTTGTTTCTGTTCTTACCTACTCCCCCAACAGAAGCTGCCCAGGACAACACTTGGCTGAACTTTCTATCTGGATCTCAATTGCCATGTCCCTTGCTGTATACAATATTAGCGCCATTAAAGGGCACGAACCTTCGGTGTATGACTGTGAACGTGGGGTGGTCGCGTATGTCTTCGCTTCGTTTCTTGCCAAGATTATCATTGATTTTTCTCTCTTGTATCCAGACATCCGAAGCCTTTCAAATGTGAAATCAATGTTCGTTCGACGAAAGCAGAAGAATTGATCAAAGCTATACCCGACCATGATGTTACGGCCTGGATGCATCCGCTGCCGAAGAAACAAACGACGAAAGAATAGGCATTCGGCCCCCATCTTCCGTCATCAATCATTAACATCTGTTCATTCAAGTGATAGTCAGCTGAAAACTTTTGGGGATGCTGACGACTGTGATTGTGCCGGGGATCTCGATATTAGCCAAGTTATAATGGGTAGGGATAGCAACGAATACCGCAAAAATACAGGTACTCGTGGGTACTCAAGTACAGGTACCTGCTTACTAAGCAAACACGAGTCCAGATACGGCCCGCTCTGGGAAAAAAATTCAAAATACAGGTACCCGTAGGCAGGTACCTGTGTTTTTTGGCAGAGGGACTCGCGGGTACCTGAGTACGAGTCCACCATTTTGGCCCAAAATCAGAGGCAGATACGAGTCCACGGCCTGAAAAAAAACCGCAGGTACCTGCGCACAGGTACCTGAGTCCACGAGTATATACTCGTTGCTATCCTTAATAATGGGGTGT
>KV428332.1:0-19688 GCA_001632355.1 Sistotremastrum suecicum HHB10207 ss-3 | reverse complement strand
TTTCAGAAATCCAGATGACCGGCAACTGCAGTCCAGTCACGACCCCACCACGACCTGCGGTTGCCTGCAGTCACGTGGACTGGACTTTCAAACACTAGTCTTCCGTCCTGATTTTCTGGGGTGTCCGCGTTGTCAGGCGACTCGCGGGCATCCAGTGCTCCTGGGCTGTGCTTGATTCTTTGTCTTCGCGCCCTTGTGTTCTCCTCGAGTGGACCAGGAGTAGGATCTGAATCCTGTGAACGGGAGACGAATGTCGAAGGTGGCTCATTTGGCGCAGAGGAGACCACTGTCATCTCCCCAATTGGGTTTTGAACTTGTTCATGACATTGATCAGCTGCCAAGTCAGCTACAGGAATAATGATTGTTAGACGTGAAAATGTCAATGATGCGCTGTCCTTGTCTTACCAGAGACTCGATTTATATAGGAGCTTGGCGGGAGCTCGAATTGATGGATGATACCTGCGTTACGATCCATGACTGCACTTGGTTCTTCAATCAGACACTGTGACAAATCCGCACGTCGTCGCTTAGCGCGTCGTCTCCAAAATAAGTAGGCAAGAAGAACAACCGTAATACATACACCCAGGGTCGCTACTACCGAAATGGCAATGATTGCACCAATCGGTAGGGAAAATCGAGCACGCGAGGTGGTAGGCGAGGTGGTAGGCGAGGCTGAAGGCCAGGATAGACCAGCTGAAAATAGCGTTGGCGGAAAGTCGGGAATGGGGGACAGTGAAGACGCCGCGATCGTAGCCTTGAAATTGAGGTCATTGCATTTGTTGAACGTGTAGTTTGAAGAAGCCATGGATTGCTGCATGTTTCGCATCACGTTTGTTCTGGAGAGGGAAAGTAAAATTATTGATTCGGAGGGACCAAGGTGTGAGGATTACAATGCACTCACGACATCCTATTTCATGTGCGTCGTGAGTTAAATTGTTATGGAACCGGGATAAATCATGATGGTCTCGGAGGAGATGACGTACCATGATCCATCAGGAGAAAAATTATTTGTGCTATATAAATTATCGTCGATGTTCAGCCCTTCCAAACAAACTTGTTGTTGGATATTATGGGGAAACCTAGGAACGTCAATTTTTTTAAAATGGTTGTATTAGTCACATGGAGGCTTGAAGTCGACACAAAATCACTGACGACGTGTTGAGTTGTGGAGTACACGATGGAGACTGGTCAAAATTTGTCAAATAAAGTTGAAACGAGCCGGGGCCTATATGTTCATCCACCCAATGGATGTCAGAACTGTTCTCCGCTAGTGGCTGAGTGTTCTCTTCAGACTAACCAGCGATGTACCCAGTATCTAGTCTGGCTCCTCCCTCTTCCCCGCCAAGTAAAGAGCCTACGTCTTGCTGGCAACTAGTATCGTAAGAATTTGAGCGCACTAGATCCGCTACAGAGTTTCGGGACAACGACACTCACTTGAGACACAGCATACTCAGAGCGAATGCAATATAGTTGCAACAGCACGCCGCTTTCAAATACCAAAACGTTCAGCCCGATACAACCAAGCCCACTTCAGAGGCCATTGACATCACTTACGATTTTGATCAACGCACGCGTCTGGGGCTCCCTTCAAGGTCGATCCACGGACTGTTTGCGTGCCGACAGTGTCTAGCGATATGCATTAGCAGCGTGATTCCGTTGTTGACAAAGAATGGCTCACAAGTAGAATTACACATCTGACGTAACCGCTCGTATGTCCGACCTATTGAAAATTGTGTCAATGTACTGTTGAATATAGCAATATCTGACATCCGATACGCACACGGTGTCTCCTTCATGGTCAAGGTATACCAGTCCATCGCACCTCCTTTGCATACCGTATTCCCAGTGAGTGTTTGGCTGGAAGCCATCGCTGATAGCCATCCAAGTCCACCAATAAGGAGAAGACCAGTCTTCATCGTAAACTGAGAAAACGAAAAGAAAACGCAAGAGAGAGAGAGATGGCCGTCCTTGCGCTCCGAATCTTCGGGGCGATAAGTACCCTCTCCCTCGAGATAGTTGTGCATTGGGACATAGCAACTTGAAGACGATGATCCAAGGAGTCATTCCAGTTGAGCCCTCATGTGATAACAATTTCATAACTCTTGGTCTTGCATTCAAGTTGTGATTCAACGTACCTTCAACCTCTCAAAGGTCGTCGTCAAGCAATCGTCAAGCGAACGGAGATACTGCGGAGATGGCTGTGCTGTTTTGATTTTGCCATAGACGCTCAGAGTTCTGCCTCCGAAACGTGATTCCACTTGTGTGCGCCTCTCATGAGTCTCGCTACGAATGATATACGCTGAGAACTTGGAAAGAGTCCGATGAATCAATCTGCTTATCACCTTACGCGACCATACCTCTCCACAGCCTTTTTGAAGTGCAACACTCCCACATGAAAAATGTGACACGATTCACGGTGACATGCGGATGCATTGGCAAAGGCTTCATTCTCACCAACTCGGAGATTGCATTTGTCGATAGGCTCATGGTGATCTTTCAGAAACTGAGCTTCTAGATCTATCTAATGCTAACCCCGATCATGATGTTCGAGTTGACTCATTAGGCGAATCGCCGGCGCGCAAAATTGTGCCACATCATAGTACTCTCACCACCAGTCCCATCCGTTTTGCTTCACTTCAAAGCCTGATTGTCCACGATCCCTGGTGTTTGTCCAATTGATGACCGTATTGTTGATTCCAAATGTCCACATAGTCCTCCACGCTCTCCGAATTCACCTCTCAACCATTGGGTTGCCGTTCTGTCCAGATGCAACAGGAGCTCACTGCCATGTTTTCCAACTTGACACCGGCATCCATGCGGTATGACAAGCACTTCAACAATAGCTTATAGCGGTGTTTGGCCTTCTTCGACGAGTCACTTCCTTCGGGGAGGCCGGATTCTCTTTTTCTTTTTCGCTTAAAGGCCGATAAAAGCTTGATGCATCGGGCTCGATCCACGTGGTTTAGAAGTAGCTCTGGATTTGAAATGTGCGGATAGCGATGTGGTTCGTCTACGCGAGGGAGTACTAAATGGAGTCCTGCCTTCCTACTGAGTGTCAGATACTTTGCTATCTTCCATCGAGGCCAGGCAAAGCTGATTGCTTGCCAGAATCGTGGATCCGTTCGAGTGATATGGAACCATACGGAGCATCTGTGTGCGTGTAACGATCAGAATCATTGACGATCTCGGAGACGTATTGACCGGACATACGTTAGCGTTATATTGGCCCAATCCCGGGCTTCAATCGGACCTCGGGGAACCTGTTCCCGCTTTGCGCATTTGAAGCCCTCGTACAGCTCGTCCTCTCGAACGGAGTGGGCATATCGAAGTAAAATGTCTGCCCGGATATCTCTTGGAAGAATTCTCGAGAATGGTATGCTGAGATTTGACTCTCGCTCTAATGCTGACGCGGTTTCAACAAAAGCAGAACTCAAGCTCTCCATGGTATCCTCAAGAGTGTGGCGCAGCTCATTTGCTTTGGAACGTAGGGTCTCAGTAGTTCTATCGACTTTGACGGTCTCCTTGATAGCCGCTCTAGAGTCATAACGGAGTCTCAAGTCAGTGAAGGGATCAAGCCTGAGGCCTGAGGATGAACAAGAACTGACACGTGTCTTGTTGCCCTGTCAAGAATCCCAAGGAGCGTTCCCAGTGTTTCATCCAGAGCATGTGCACCGATTTTTTCAGCGCGGAGGAGTAGGTCGTCAATGAGCGGATTAGCAGTCCAATCCTTTTCGTTCATAACAGGCAGCAAAGGAGGAGAACCTTGGTCTTTGCGAAAGAAGGACTGGTCTCCAAGCAATATCAAGTCCGACAACCGAAGACGTCAATTGCAACGGACTCAAGGGAGTCAAGGCCGAGCCCAGTTCGGCTTCGCCACTGCCTGACGTCGGTCGAGAGACATCTCCAATCGAAATGCAAATATTTGGGCTTTCTTTTGAGTATTTTATGTCCCCGTAGAATATGGCCTGTGAACAGGGCATAGAGTCACCAGATAGTGTTTCAGTTTCCACTCAGGCTCAATCTGTTCGAAAAGACGCCCATTTAGTCGAGGCGGGGAATTAGGCGCGCGCTTGTTGAAAGCGGAAGCAAATTTTTGCAGTTGTTTGGGACACAAGTAA
Source organism: Sistotremastrum suecicum HHB10207 ss-3 (assembly GCA_001632355.1). NCBI lineage: Eukaryota > Fungi > Basidiomycota > Agaricomycetes > Sistotremastrales > Sistotremastraceae > Sistotremastrum > Sistotremastrum suecicum. Next base: position 15,570 of record KV428332.1, on the reverse strand, counting down.
TTTTTGAAGGCATGTAATACACCATAGTACTCTGGATTTAGTACTGCACACAATCCAGCCCCATTACGGCCTCCATTCCAGGAAATTCGACCTCTCGGCTTGTAAGTTCAATCAACACCAGTAAATCGGCTCTCGCACTACAGATAAAACTGGTAGGTGTGTAGCGAAAACCAATGTCATTCATGAGAAAATATTTTCAATCATAGTCAGTTATAGGCACAAATACAGGTTCACGGATCTCGAAGACGTCCACAAAACGCTCCACATGCTCGGGATTCAGCTCGCTGTAAGCCCTACCATTGGGATGTCTACGAAAGCTCCTAGAATGCCTCTCTACCCAAGCGCATCGAGGACTTACAAGCAGTCTCGACAATTTGAATCCAGCCGTCATGCGATTAGACAAACATGACAACAATAGTTGAGGTCGATGTTTTTCTGCTTCCAACCGTTCCTTCTCAGTAAGCCATCCATGATCATCGGTATCCATCTCGTCTTCAGTGTCACAAGAGAAGTTTCGAGTGGTATAATCCTTTTTATATCCGAGGCGGAGAGACGCCAAGCGCGGGAAAGGTATCTCGGCGGGCAGGCTAGTGTTGCCTATAATTGCGAACATCTTCTCGTCCATACTCCCTCCGACTTCTAAAAACGTAATATCAGCGAACGTGGTGACCACTGAAGGCCAAACACAGCGTGAAGTTCTCTGAGGTCCGATGGATCGCCAATGCTGGTGAAGCTTCAGGTGGCCCACAATTTTGAACGAATGGATTATCTCGTCAAAATTGGTGTACCACTGGCTTTGAATCTCTTCTCCATCCGTAGATTCTCCGCGAAAATCCACTTCAAGGGAATATTGCACGTTCGGGGATGTGCATTCGGAGTCCGAAAATATGGCTTCGATGAAATCGAATTCCACCTTCAGCTCTAGAGATGTGCTCCGTGCCATTCGAGCAGAGAGATAAGTAGGTAGAGGGAGAGAAGCCGAGTGTGGAAGGACGATGTTAAGTCCAGCTAGACGATTGAAGGTGCAGGTATTAAACATCTGTTCCACTTCGTCCCTAGGCAAAGGCCATGGCTTCAGTTCTCGAAGGTTTTCGACAGATATGGCAGAGGTGCCTGTCCGTGACAGCGGTTCGTCATGATCCCGCGTGGTAATTGTGTTATCGGAAAATATGAGAACTTCAAGTTTCGAACAACGTCGAAGCAAGGTGAAGAGATCTCCACCGCTAACATGGACATCACTCCAGCGAACGTAAAGCTCTAGAAGCGAGACAGGAAGAGTTTCTGCCCATGTTCCTTCCAATAAACAGCCTCGAAGTTTGAGAGTTCTGAGGGAGAGAAACGATACACACGACAGGGGCGTGCAAATGCGATCGTTATCGAGGACCATGAGATGAGTTAGCCCGGGCGCTAAATTCTGATCGAGAACATTTTCAAGAAGTTGCAATACCGCGGCCGGTTTTCGTGGTGTCTCGGGCCATCCCCATCCACTATAGGTTCTCATGAAACCCGTCGAAGGATGAAATTCAATTGCTCTTGCTCGATTAATATGCTTCATGAGGAGCTTTGATTTTTCCTTCTGGAGAGGTGAATCGTATCGTGTCGGGATTGCTAGCTGGAGTCCTGCATTCTTGCTAAGAGCAAGATATTTTGCGATTTTCCATCGGGGCCATCCGAAATGGATCGCGGTCCAGAATCGCGGATCCGTTCGAGCGATATGAAACCAAGTGGAACATCTGTACTATCCGGGTAAAAGATTGTTTGAAAAATCGAAATGAGGGGGCGTACACCAGCACGATATCTGCCCAGTCCGGCCCGTCGGCTCGCACTGGATATCTATCGACTCGTCGGCGCTTTACGAAGTAATGGCCTTCACTGCAACCTTCGTAGAATTCGCCTTCCATAACTGATTGGGCGTATCGGTAGAGAATATCGGCTTGTAGCTCCCGTGGGAGAGCTCTCGAGAATGCCGTGTCGAAATTGGACTCTCGATCTAACGCGGACGTGGTTTCTGCGAAAGCCGCACTCAGATTCTTCATGGTATCTTCAGCAATTGCTTTCACCGCAACTGCTTTAGAGCGCAGGGTGTTGGCAGTCCTGTCAAAATTGACAGTCTCTCTGATACTCTCTCTAGAGAGAAAACAGACTCCCAGGTCAATTATGGGATGACATGGGTCAGCAGCAAGCGAGGACTGACACGTGTTTCGTAGCAGCCGCAACTTGACTCGCAAGAGTACTGATAAGGCTCTCAATCGTTTCATCGAGAGCTTGTGCACCGATCTTGCCAGATCGGAGGACCAGTGCATCAATGAAAGGCTTCGCTTTCCAATCTTTCTCAGTCATAGATGTCAAAAAGAGAGAATGTTGTACTGTGTCAAAAGCTCAATCAGGCTTTGATCTTTGCAGGGCTGCAATCTGCCTCACCGAGAAGTCCGGATGGTGGTTCCAACTCCGACAAACGACAACGTCCAAGATTTGCTTTTCTCAGGATGCTTTCCCGCAATCTGAAAGTCGTTCATATGAATCCAATATCACAACTAGTTTCCTGTCCTATCAAGGGAGGATCCGTGGTTCCACCAAGTCAAGACTCACCACCGAACAGTCTCGACATCTCATTTTCTTCCTTGATATCTTCTTAGCAAGACCTCTCCGGTGCCTCTTGAAATCGCATCAATATCAGTACGGGCAAACTCAGGCACGTGTCGATTTCTACCTGACTGACCTGTCAATATCCAATTTGCGATCATACCGCATTGGAGCCTAATTCTTTGTATCTGCGAGTATCGAATCGTCAGTATGAAAATTCTATGCAGGAAATGGAAGGTATATGGATAATATTCCATGGGTTCGATAGACACGCCGCTGTCGTCCTATGATCCCCTCCTCTACTCTGTAGAGAGGGTTTTATCGCATTGTGATCGTGTACAGGCGCCCGTCCATGACCATACCTGACATGCCGGCAGCACGGTTTTCGACTGCCGTGGGGTTTCCCCCATGATCTTCACCCAAAAACTGTGAGCTCCTTCCTACTATAGCAAAAAGCAGTCATTGTTGTTCCTATGTTATTCCGATTGTTTCACGGCCCCGACATGGTGATTTTAGTCGACTTTTGGTCCGCTAGTGCTGTGCGCGGGTTAGAAAATCATTCGAGACTCCTCAAAATTTCAGGACCTCGGCGCCATACACTTGATTTGTCTGTTTGGACATGGCACCCTATACCGATCAATATCCCTCTACCAGACATTTGATCGATTTCTTTCGCTATTTTTTTGCGTGTTCAGTTGACATTATGTCATCTTGTTCCTATGCACTATATCGGTGGTATTCCCTTGGTCAATAAAATGGATGTGCACCAAGCTGTCCCGAACAACCTGAGACTCCGAGGAGGGGACTTGGTGCGAATGCACCGCTACGATTTCTGAAGTAAGCAGGATAATGATCAGTGAGTACGGCAGATGCCGGCCAACTTTCCTTTTCACCAGGACCGGTTCGACGCTGTCTCTCGAGATGTCCAACTTCCGCTGGGGGTACCTAACTCTTCTACCAATTTCAGCTCTCGTCTTCTCATGTTGATCCCTGCGTTCCAGGTTCCAGGCGGTGTACCGGCTTCGTTTTAGCGGCTCTAGTAATCCGCTGTGCACTGAGAATCACAACGAGGAAATCAGCATCTGGAGTCTTGAAGACTGATTGAATAACGAAAATGCAAAAGAACGGATGATTACCTCGTGAAGGTCATCAGCTATGTGTATTACTGTTTCTTCTTCAACGACTCGGAGCAGCGCTGACGATGTCTCCCTCCGTCTTTCTCGTGGCCTCGAAACCTCCGCCCCCATCCAAAAGCGGATCTGAACGGTCTGTATCGGAGTTGCATCGCCCATGGTTCTGGTAGCAGCTACGAAACTCGAGCAGTCCGCGAGGACGTACAGGTCTGCCAACGGGACGAATGCATTAACGCATTAACGCCTAGGAACTATGAGAATGGATTGTATAATGAAGATATCAAAGCAATTTGAAAACAATCCGTCTAGCACGTGTGTCTCCCTTTATCGACGCTTTATCACTCAACAGGGTGCACTAACGATCTATCGCGCCTCACTGCATGGCTGACGTCGCTCCCCTTATCCACGTCCGACTCGATCATACGACCAACTCAAAGCTTGGTGAACACTGTGCAGTCTGAGTCTCGAATTCTGCCGACCCAAGCTCCTTGTGATTAAAATGGCCATTATTGCCGTTCTCCTCCAAAATTGGGTGAAAACCTCCCGTCCCGCAATCCTCAGCGAGTTGTCTCTCCCAATCATCGTCTCAAATACCGGATGCATACGCTTCTCATATGTTCCATACGACTCCCAGAATGACATCTGATTTCGAAATTGAAGAACATTATCTCGTACTCATGATTTGTAAGAAAATTTGAAACAACCCGGGAAACCCGGTTGCCAAATAGTATTATCCTATAGATCTTATGCACATATAGTAGAAGGACAAGTACATTTGAATCGAGAAATATATGTGACATCATCACAACTTGACACTCGTCCCAATATAAAGTTGCGGTACTTGAATCCTTGTGGTGATCGATTATACCGGCAGAGAGCCCTCCGGCCGCAGTCTTCCGCAGTGATTTATGAGGTCGAAATCGAATCGAAATTCCAACATCCTCCCAAGCATCCTCGAATTGTTGTGCAGCAGCCGAAAAAAAATAATCGCCGACCTCCTGAGTATTTCGCACCGAGAATCGGCCACATACACTGAGCTGTCAATTTTCAAAAAGAGACAGCGTCAAACGACATTCGATCTCAGCATTCCCTACAGCAGTATCCTTCTGGAGTATGCGAGCGGTCCAAAATAGGGACGGCCGAGAAAAGCCCGTCGCTAAGATTTGCATGTCGTGCCAGCCAGAAGGGCTTGAGTCGCTTCGAATCAGGAACCTGTTTTAGATGGACCTTGTAAACCCCACAAAGCATGGCGATTAAAGTCGTGCCTGGCGTTGATAGATTGCATGGGCTCGGCGCCGAGCCCGGCAACGGCCAGCAAATGATGGATGGATAATCCACGGACGTTGGGGAAACGAGGCTGGGTGAACATTAAGGTCCCCGATGATGTATTACTGAGCTATGATGCGCGCATTCGCGAGACGTAGCGTTTGGGGAAATGGATATTTCGAGAGTTGACATGAGATTGAGGTTGAGGTGAAGAGAGGGGATGGAATGTTCGAAGGGAAAAGCTTGGGAGGGAAAGTCGCTCGAGAGGTGGATTTAAGAGTACTGTATCGTGATTCCGCAGATAAATTCGAATCTTGAATCCTGAGAGCGTTTGAGAAATGGAAGCTGGGATATACTCAGCATAGAGTCGATAACTCATCACGTGTGATCGCGCATCTCGCAATGTATCTCCACCCCGCAGAGTCTTTCCCATCGCACCACCCAGCACTGAGATGCACGCAGCGAAGGGGTAGTTCCGAAAAACACGCTCGTGCAAGCCCCACGGAGAACTTTAAGCTGCTAAGCGTACCTATAGGCGAACGAGCTTCCATCGAGTCGATTGCACCGCCGGACGAAGACCTCCATGCAGCGGTTAACTCTACTCGAATTAAATCTGGGGTGGAAAGCGAAGGGGTCCCTGAGGGAGATGAGCGTGAGGAGCGCTGCATAACAAATGCAACGGACTGAATTCGCTCGCGAAGCTCGGAAGGCCTGAGAGTCCGAATTTCGGAGTCGGGCACCTTCCGGATTAGGCGAAGACGCCGCCTCCACCTGTTCATTTCTATTCTGGCAAAAGACGCAGGGAATGAGTCAGACAGGCCGTTACCGTGGTGCAAGGACTCGCCGTGCAGTTCTAAGGTCGGGATGACTGTACAGACTATACTCGACTCCATCCGTCGTGTCGTGCTACTTACTACAAAGACCGCTCGTCTGTTGGCGTGGACCTACTTTCCGAGTCGCCCACTAGTTGGCTGGAACGTCGACTTGTGATCTCGAGGATGATGAAAAGGTCTGGTACCGAACGATCAGGATCCTTGCTGTGTCCCGCTCAAACGCTCTGTCTTGCCGGCCCATCAATACTCGATACCCCTTTGACTTGTCCTGTTTCGAAACAAGTCGTCTATGCGACATGCACTCGCGGCTCTACCACCACTCTTTTTCGTGGAACAAATGGTCCATCTTCTCGAATGGGCGCTCCGGAGCGTGCCCTGGATTCAGGGAGTGAGACGATGAATGAGATTGGGAAGGTGTTGTGGGCGGGCTATGGGATCCCCAACGGTCACGGAAGCAGCGCAGGCGGTTTAACGAGCAGAGCGGTTTGTGTCTCGAGAACTGCAGCTGCCGAGCAAGGCTTGAGTCTGCCACCTGTTCCGGTGGACAGTTGGTTTCAAAAGTCGAAGAACCCATTTGCTAGGTACGTCGCGTCTTCTTTCATTACCGACGCAATCTGATTGTCTCAGCTGGAGAAAATTCACGCCCATAACTGCACCTAATCAAACGTTCAAATGGCGACCACTATCATCGTCTTCTCGAACGCTTCATGATCTTCTTAATGGCCTTAACCTCAGTTCGAACGATGGTTCTCTCATTCCTCACGTCGAGTCTCAAGTATGGACTTGTGAAGCCTCGTACGAATACCATCTCGCAAACTCGCCACCCTCATCACCTCTCACACCAACTTCGCCTTCATCTTCGTCTCATTCCCAACCACCCAGTCTCCCCATGCTCTCCGCGCACTCCACATCCGGAACCGTCCTCCTCGCTCTATTCGTCCCCTCCTCTAAATCCAGACTCGTAGTCCTCCCCTCAGGCCACCCACACATGGACGATCTCGTCCTCTCTACGATCCTCCTAACCGCCAGAAAGGACGAATGGAGATACATCCAATCGACGGAGAACGGCACCGTAACCCTCGGCCCAGGTCCAAGCGGTCTGAACAATGTAATCAAACTTCCACAACCGAAAAATATTACCATTTCAGTCAGTATTCCCGTTCCGGGGATGGTCCACTCTGCTGCGAGTTCGTCCACGATTGCGACTATGACGACTGCCAATCCGACTTCCAATTCTGTGGGCGTGGGCGGAGTCATGACGCCCGTAACTCCGGGATCGACGGGATCGGGATCGGGAGCTGCGTCGGGCGCGGGTGCGGGCGGGTCGGGAGCGTCGGCGGGTTCGGGAATGCGGTCGATGAAGTCGATGAAGAGTTTGAGGATTATGACGTCACCTTCTAAATTAGGCTCCTCCTCTATTTCCGGCTCCGGCTCATCGCATTCGCACGCTGTCGAGTCTCCGCCAGCAGCACCGACGACGCCGGCTGTACGACGAAAGCCGAGCCTACGGTTGACTGCTATTCGACGTAAGAGCTATCGCAGTTCGATAGGGCAGGAGCATGGGAGTGGTACTGTGCCTGGGATGTTGACGCCGACGTCTGCATCAGTGACATTCGAAGATGGGCATTCGATCTTCTCCGGATCCGGATCAGCGTCGAGTCATACGAGTCATACCTCGACGAATAGCGCTTCACATACTTCGGATGCAAGATCGGTCAGGCTAGCACTCTCCAAGACATCTACTACGATTGTCTCTTCATCTTCAAGTGCTACAACATCGACACTGGCTCCTGCTACATCGTCAATATCAGTCGCCGCGTCCGCAGCGACTTTACATACTCAAACTTCGACTCAGACTCAGACGCGTCCTCGTCCGAGGCTGAATCGATTAAAGACAGCACCAACGTTCTCGACATCATCTTCAACTCTCCTCCGGACTCCTAAAACTCCCAAGACGCCTCGAACGCCGCGTACACCCTCCTCAACCTCCCATACTCAATCCCCAGCTCATTCGTACTTTCAAGGTCACGGTCACGGTCATTCTCATTCTCTCTCGCATAGCAGTCGACATCCCGAGAAATTCATCACGCCATTCGTCCTCCCTCCGCCTTCTGAAGCTGAAGTCGTCATCGATATTACGAGGAGGTGTGAAGGGGGTTGTATCGAGGGTGGGAAATGCCATGAGAGACCTTCTGGATCGACGCTTTCGACATCGATATCTGTCGCTTCGTACTCGAATTCGAACACGGATACGCTAGCTTCGGCTTCAGGGTCGACTTCACAGAGATCGAGTACGAGCTCGAATTCGCATTCACATCCACGTTCATCTTCTCATGTTGCTCATTTACCGCATTTACCGCATCTTCCTCATCTTCCGCAATTCACTCATCCTCATTCATATACACATTCTCACACTTCATCGTCATCTTCATCCGTTCAACCCCACCCCTGGCAAAAACCCGAACCTCACGCTCATTTCGCTCCTGCTCCCGTCACCTCAACCTCTGCTCAGTCATCTCCATCGACATCATCAACATCACACCCGACATCCCCGCCTCCAATACCAACACCAATCCTAACCCCCCGCCGCGAAAAGCGCGAATTCACATTCATATACCTAGGCGACGCATCCAAAGACGTCGACATGAAACCTTCCTCCACCCCCTCTTCCTCCTCCGCGGCGGGTGCTCCTTTATCGCCTTTATCGCCTTGGTCACCTCTATCGCCTGTGGGCGGATTCTCGAGTGTTGGTTTGAGAGAGATTGATATTGGGGGAGGTGGATTTGGGTATGAAGGGAGGAGGGAGTGGATGGCTGGGGGTATGAATGGGATGGATATGAGAGGGAGGAGGAGGGCGAAAACTGATGTTACAGTTCGGAGGAGGGATTGGGCGGATGAAGAAGATGAAGAAGATGATGATCAGGAGGAGGAAGAAGAAGCCGAAGAAGTGGAGGAGGACGAAGAGGACGAGGAGTAATTTCCTACTGATCTAACCCGAACTCGAGTACCCTCGACGGATGACGGACGACATTTGCAACGGAGTATACTGTAGCACGCACCCGGATCCGCGGATCCTTTCGTATTATCTTTTCTTCACATCTGATCTCAGAGTACACTACTCCGCTTACAATAATTCCGGAAAGGAAAGTGTAATTGTACAATATTCATAGTTATATTCATAGTCACGAACATCGATGAAATCGAATGAACTCAAACCGGTGTTGTTTTGCAGTGCCTAGGCTCGCTAGCATAATAGGCGCCCTTATCGAAATCCGCGAATTAGAGACGCCGACAAGAATAACTCGAACCTGAAGACGAGAATATCTTCCAATTCCCATCGTCCAGCGCACAAATTATTTCAAGGTCGACGTCGACGCGCACGATAGTTTCGCACGCGGCTCGGACATCTCGAGGGTGAGGATGTGCCAGACATAGAATAAAAATCCCATGAGATAATATAAAAATACACAACGAGTGCGAGTATAATAACACTGTAAGAGCAATCCGCCGCAAAAGGAAAGGAAACCGGAATGGAAAAAGAATATAATGAGAGTGATGACCAAATAGTACGCGTATGACCCGATGCATGATGGTAGGCCAAAGAAAGAAAGAAGATGAGCGGAAATAGATCTGGATATAAACATAGTAGCAGGGAACGACGCCACGTCAACTCGACGCGCTGAGGGCCTCGAAAACACAGATGGTGCGTGCGTGGTGATCACCGTGTCGATGGTGTCCTCCTCCATCCCTCGCATCCCTGTCTCTCCACCGCCTACGTAGGGCGATTTTAATCGTCTTCGTGGAGATTATCCGAGACGTCGAGATGCTCCGAGTGCGGATCGCGACCATCGCCTGACGTCGAGTGTCGACGGAGGCTCTTCCTCCGCTCCTTCACCCCCTCCGCTCCGCTCCTCCGTCTGCGTCGTCGTCCCCGTCGAAACATGATAAGACGTCCATCACCGAATCCCCCACTCCTCAACCTGCCTCTCACTCCACTCAAAAACAGGAAAAGGATGCGCCTCCGTATTAAATATCCATTTATCCTTCGGTAACAGCGCCTCGCTCTCTGATGGATCTAGAAGACAGAGGTAGATATATTTGAATGTCTCTGCGAGTGCGTATCTGTGATGTGAGTTAGTATCGAGATGTTTGATCGAGATTCGTTGATTGGTGATTGGTGATTGGGGAGGAGGGGGAAGGGGAATGAGGGGTGAGAGGTGTGGGTGAAGAAGGGAGGACGTACGAGGGCATTGAATTTTCGTATTGAGACCATCCACTCCATTTACCCGTCTTCGTATTCGTCCCCTTCGGCGAGCCACCCGCTGCTGCGGTATCATCCTCCCTAGCGATATTCGTCCCCCTCACACTCGCATACCCCACATACCCATCCCCTCCTCCTCCTCCCTTCCTATCCTTCCCATCAGCGCTCGGATTACTCCTCGCAGGTCCACCACCCTCCCCTTTCTCCCCAAGTCTCGAATACTTCTCCATCCCCTCAAATGCCATCCAACACCTCTCCCTCCAAACCTCATCCCCCGTATATCGATACATCAAAAAGAGCGATTCGAGCGTTTCAGGACGCATAAGCCATCGAGCGTCTTGGACTGTATAATCCAGCTTTATCTTCTCTTTCTTCTTGCCTTTCTCCTTGGCGTTCTTTGAGTCTGCGGGTTGAGGGGAGTTGGAGTCGGGACGGGTGGGAGGAGGAGGAGGATCGGCGGCGGGATTATTATTGTTATCAGCCGCAGGATTAGAGATTGTGTCCGTGTCGGAATCGAGTGGTTGTCCCGCCAATTTCGCGCGTAGCAGGACATCGCTCCATACATCCTTCTTTCCCGAGCCCTTGAGCGCGCCTTTCCTCCCTACACTCTCCCACGCATCGATGGTATCCCACCATCTCCCCGCAGACATATCATAGCTCGGTCCACTCGGCTTGGAGAATATCCCTCCTCCCCCTCCTCCGCCTCTACTTCCTCCCTTGTTAGAGGTTCCGGATAAACCGTGGAATGGGTTAGGAGGAAGATTCGGCGATTCGGGAGGAGGGGAAGAATCTTTAAGAGCAGCTTTTTGTCGAGCGGCTTCTTCTTTTGCTTTTTGACGTTCTGCAGCGGCGTTGACGACTTCCAACCTCTGTCTCTGCTTCTCCTTCTTTTCTTCCGGTGTCAACTCCTTTTTCTCCCCATTATCAAGGTCTCCTTCGCCGATATATCCAATTTCCAACCCTCCTTCATCATCCACTCCCCTCTTCGTCTTCGTAGACCTGGTAGGAATACCCTCCTTGGGCGGATAAACAATCCACCCCGTAGGCCTATCAAAAATCACAGTCTCACTCCCCAACCCCGTCGGATTATCCCCATAAAGAATCCAACAAGTCTCCGCCACCCCTTGTGCAGCTATACTATGTCTATCTCTCAGTTGAGAGGGAGTAAGGGGACCGAGGAGGGATGTGTAGGATGAGCCGAATGAGCCGCGCGTTTTATCTTTTTGTTCGATTTTATCGAAGGGATGGGGAGAGGGGGGTGAAGGGGGAGGTGGGGGAGGTTGAGGAGGACCGAAGGGATTTATTACTTGTACAGGCGGGGGCGGGGGAGGAGGGAGGATTGAGAGACGAGTGGAGGAGATAGGACTCCATTCTTCCACTGAGAGAGATTCGGCGCCGAGACTTAAGAGGCCTGGGAAGAAACATGATAAATGTTCGAATTTGTGTGAGGGGTATGCGTTTGTGGAGTCTGTTATGTAGAGGAGGTTGCGGGTTGGGGAGATGTAGGTTAGGTTTTGGAGGGCTGTTGTTGATGCTGCTAGATCTGTATCACATCATCAATTAAACGATACATTAAATAGTTGAGAGGAGGGGGAGGGAGACGTACACATGTCGAGAAGACGTTTTTCGGTCCGCCCCGAGAGGAGATATCCTTTCAATAAATATTCGTATGCACTGTCCGCCAACGCGCCCACGGCAATATATTCTAATCATCAATCAGTCATTGTCGGCAGAAGATAGAGGAGAGAGGGGGGAACGTACGATCAACAGATTCACCAGATCCAATATCCCATCGCGTGCCCCACATCCCATTCAACCCACCCGTCCTCACAAACTCTTCTTCCTCTTCTATTTCTTCCTGAATCACCACCTTCCCTCCCTCCGCCTCAGAGGAATCATCTTCCAAATCCACTCCATCGCCAACAGCAGCCTCCTTCGCAGCAGCTTTCGCCTCTCTCAGCTTCTTCGCCTCAGCAACTCTCAACTGAACTAACTGCGCACGTTCCATACGGTCCGTTATATCATTCACAGTGTCGAAATATTCTTTTCGACCTGTGAGGTATGCGAGGTATTTATATTCCATTTGACAGGAGCCAATTTCGGCGAGGAGGGCGGAGTAGGTGTTCTGCTGACGATGGCTGCCACATAATCAGCCTCATTATTTCAATGAACGGGGAGGGAGGGGGGGGGCTTACGTGACGGTGTTAACGCCCCAGGCTGGAAGACCTGATGTCGTATTGAATGCATGGAGGAGCGCGAGACCGAGTTGGTCGGCGCGTGTAAGGAGCGTATTGGCAATCTGTCTCCTCTCACTCGCACTATATCCTCCTCCCATTCCTTTCTTCTTCCCATCCTTATCCTTAGCCGCGAATCTGGACTTCAGCATCTCCCGATCCTTCCTCATCCCCCCTTCTCGCATCGGTTCAATCTCAATCCCATCTTCAACCAGTGCATATGCGCTTAGTAGTCCGCCGAGGTATCGAATTGTAGTTTCGAAGAAGGGAGCGACGTCGTGTTGTGATTGGGTGAAATTGAGAGCGTTGATGTGGTCCATTGCTCGGTCGAATTGGGGTCCTAATCCCAGTAGCAACAGTGTGTCGAGCGAATCGACGATCGATACGCCCCATCCATTAAAACTTCCATATTATCATCAGTGCCATCGTCATTGGAAATAAGAAGGGGACGTACTTGTTGGTGGACCCGACAGAGATAGGCAATACCTCATCATACCCCCACGCATATTTCTCATACGAATTCCATGCGTGGAGGAAAGCAGATTTAACTTGACCAGCTCTATCAGTCCATATAATCCGATCCATCTCATCTTCTTTCTCCTCCTCACTCACTTCCATCCCCCCTCCTTCTCCATCTTCATACTCGTCCTCATATCCAGGCCCCACATTCCCAATCGGTAAAATATGTACCTCCCCCTCCCCTGCTTTTACATCTCCCTTATTAGAATCAGAGTTGGAGTTAGAGTCAGAGGGGGAACCAGGTTTAGGTCGACCTAGAGGACGACCGTGTGGTCGTGAGGGGGGATATCGACCTTGTGAGAAAAATGTGGGATGGGAGGTTGTGAGGATGTATACTGCGAAGAGGGATGCGCCGCCTAGGACTGTGAGGACGAGTCCGAGACGGCGGTTTACGTTACGTTGGGAGGGACGTGGTCCGCGTTGATATTGAGGGAACATCCCCGCCTTAAGCTTGTATTACTGAGACCACGATGCCTCAGGCTCGATGTTCAGGAACGACTTTCGAGGACGATGGGCGTGATTTATAAGGTCCTCGTGGTTGGCTTGGGACAGGTCGACGTCAAGCGACGACGACGACGACGGTGAGGACGAAGACGATGGATAGGTGGACACGTCGAACACGAGACTGAGCAGGAAAAATGGAGGTCGTGCGGGGCATCCGATGCGTCCGATGCATTCAATCTCTTGGCATGCGGCAATCGGCACCTCGGCATCCCGGCATCGTTTCTTTGACTGTACAAGCCAGGTACAAAGTCGGTGTATTCGTGTAATGGAGTAACTTGAACTGAGGTCAAAGTGTCATTCTCTCTTGGCGGTACTGATGAGTAGTAAGTCCTCTATCAATCCTAGGTCAAGTTTCTGGATTTGGTGAGTCGACGAGTTGACACGTTCACCCTTTATGATGATGAGGCTTTATCGCCCATTTATTTCAAATTATTGGAGCTTGACGTCGCTACGTGTCGTATCAATGGCTGAGAGATTCCAGGACTACTGGGATGGATTAATCGGAGGTGATGTATTGATACGATGCGATGCGCTGTTTGAGCGTTGACCGTTGGTCTTCGACGGCTGTCAATGATAGGTCACTGCAAATTCAAGGCCCGTTCAACTCCAGGAGTCCAGGGTGAGTGGGTGACACGGAACGTGAGCGGAAACTTTCACCTTCTCTGCCTTTTCTTTTCTCTTCTTTTCTTTCCCCGACGGCGTTGATCTGCGGGCCCTCATTCATCGCGACCAATACGAGCTCAGGTGCTGAAAATTTCTCAATCGACCGTATCATGGGACCCAGTGCCAGTGCTATGATAGTTCTTTCCGTCACCAATCGGGCTTGTGTTCGTGCACTTGTCTTCCAGAACTGTTCAAACTTCTGTGTACTGAACCATACATCACATGTGACGAAAACGTCGACATTGACGTTTCGCTTCAATATTCTGAATACTCGAACCTCCATGCACGCGGGTTATCAGCGACTTATCACCGGTCAATTATTGAACTTCTGGCCATCCTTGCAATTGACTCCTTGTAATATCTGTGATATTCCGTTTGCGATTGCGGCCAGTGTCAGTGACACTACCGCGTCAACTTCCTCAAGCCTTCCCGGTAATCCTGCACCCTCGTGTAAGAACTGTGACAGGCCCGGGCCTGAATGGAGTCTAGTCGAATAGGCTGTTTGATATCTACGTAATTTGATCATCTGAGTCGAAGCTTTGCTTGTATCAATTTAATTCGTCTCCACATTAAATATAAAATCGGCTTCCGTTGAGGTATCGAGCAGAAACGAGTCCCTTTCCCTCGCCACGTGTTCACTGGCTACACGGCTCTACTAGCTCCAGTAGTAGCTTCTTCTGTCGGTCCGACACCCCAATATTTGGACGTGTATAGATTGCAGAAAGCTCGGTGGACGTTCGCGGTACTGGTATTACGACTCGGACTTGAAAGGCATCGTCCGGAGAATCCCGGATTTCTCGGAGTCGGAGAGTGATCAGACCAAGGGATCAGACTGCTACACCAAGTTTCTCTTTCTTTGGCGTCAATGACCGAGCAGCATTGGAAGCCATGGTCTGTCATAGACAAGCTCGTCGTCCGATCTGCCAAGACCGGTGCACAAGCTCTAGATGAAGCCATCGAGAAGCTACTGTGCTCCAACAATCAAGTGTCCCTACCCCCGTGACAAGTGACAAAACTGAACCAAGTGTCCCACTGTCCCAAACCGAAAATTTGAGTGTGACCAAACCGAAAAATGTGTCCCAAATTGCTTTTCTGGGGCGAAAAATGATTTTTGAAAAATTATTTTATATTAAAAGTGTCCCAAAATTCTATGTGACAGGTGACAGGACACTTTTTAGTGTCCCAACGAGAGGTGCTGTGACATGTGACTGGGACATAGAGCTCCGAACGGTTCGGATCGGATCGGTTCGGTTGGCAAAACCGACGAAAACCGACTGCCAAATGACAGATCCGATCCGATCGGTTTGGAAACCGCGATATTCGCGGTTAACCGCGGTTTTCAAGTACACGATTATATATGTATCATAAGCTTGGAAAGGAAGCATTTCGACTTGCGGGGATCGTAGAAATGTGTCAATAGACTCTTTCTCTTCTTTCTTCACTCTCGAAAGTCCTGTCCTTTGCCACATATGCGTGTCGGCGAAGTCTGACTAAGCACCGACTTGCCCCCGACTTCGGCGGAAGATGAGATCAGGCAAGCGTTGAGAGTTAGGCAGGGGTTGATCAGGATATTC
>KV428331.1:0-19767 GCA_001632355.1 Sistotremastrum suecicum HHB10207 ss-3 | reverse complement strand
GGAGTATGTGTGCCCGTGTCTGATGAGGGTGACCACATGGGCATGCTGTAGATTCCGCCGGTACGAATTTGGCATAGTAGTCTCCAATAAATGCGTGTCCTGTCCTGCATTGTGTGACACGTCCGTAGAGTTCTCGTGGGAGGTTGCGGAAGTGGCCCTTGGTCTTTCGAGTCGGCGGTTGTGTGTTCGCCGTTGCATATCTTCTCGTCATCTCGTCCTCCTCCCATTGCTCTTTCCATCTCCGGAAGACCTCTTCTTTCGCTGTCCTCTGCAGGTATGCGTACGTCGGCCATCTTTCTTCCTCGGGCTCCCGGTCTGCTGCCTCCTTTGCCAGTTCGTCTGCTCTCTCATTCCCTTCTATCCCCTCGTGGCTCGGTATCCATCCCACTTCGACTTTGATCCGCATCTGTTTGTATTCTCTCAACGAGTCCATGAATTGCCGAGAGTGGCACTGTGCAGGATGACATTCTGGGTCATAGATAGATGCCACCGCCGCACTGTTATCTGCGAATATGTGTACGTCGGTGATCTGTAGGTTCCAGTGTTTAATGATTTGCTTAGCTCGTTGTGCTCCGATGTCGATTGCCAACATCTCGGCGTCATAGACTTCGGCTTTCCCTCCCATCGGTATGACCAATTCGTCGAGGACTGAGCCTTTGTGGTAGATTGCTACCCCGGCGACTACAACTAGTAAGATCATGATAACTCAAGAATGTGATTACTCCTGAAACCATCCCATTGGATCCGCAGGGGGAGGATTTATAGCCTGGTTCTGTCGCCTTTGTATCAGAGCACATCGCGCTGCATGCGAAGACGCCGCGGCCTGCTGGCAATTTACGCCGCAATATGGCTTACTGCGACAGGCGTCGCAGATGACCATATTATTTCCCCACTCATACAGTCGCCTATCCATCTCCTTGTTAATCACCTCGTCTCCCGTTGGGCGCTGACAATGGCGAAGGAGTTCGGCCTTCTCGGAGCAATCGCGGTTATCACAACCATAGTAATCGATGAACTCCCATCTTCCTGCGCAATCGAGTCCACTCCATCGATAGCGACCTCGAACAGTCACAGGCATTTTTCTGAAGTCCCCAAGAAGCTCCTTCCACTCCTCTTCAGTTCTCGACGGGAGTCCTTCATCTTGAAGTCGTTGAGCGACATAGCAGAAGAACTCAGGTTCATGCCATTCGTCACTTTCTCCTGCACGGATGAAGGGCGCAATTCCATAACGCTTGTATATGTTATGACAGCCGTATAGGAAGATATCGTCTGCCTACAGATAGACTATTTAGTTAATTGGATCATGAGGAAAGTGCAAGAGCTTACCGTTCGGTGCTTGGACATCTCCCCGAGATCCAATAGCAACTTTGAGGTAGTAGGCAGCGAATTATCTGACTCCATATCCCATACAGCATCAGGTAACGTGCGAATGGCGGTCCCGGCAATACCACTGGAAACATTCATGCCCTAGATAATCTGTTTAGTGACAGATGATCAGTGAGGGTTGGTATCGAGACGCACACCATCTCCCAGTATCGCACCAAGACCTCCCACTTGACAAAATCTTGTCAGCAACGCATTATCCCAATAAATCGGCCTCATAGAATCAGCCAAGCAATCGCCGAACGCATCCCGAATCTTCTTATCGCACGACCAAAAGACCAACTTCTCCATCGCCTTCTTTTGTAGTCTACTCTGATCCGCGGTCTCGGCGGGTCCCAGCATGAAGGCCACGAGGATATCGATGTAGAACCAACCGGTAGCGTACACAGCGTCGTCCTCGTTGGCTTTCTCGAACATCCTGAAAAGTCTCCAGTAAACTTGTCCCGAAGGTTTAATACCATACATATCCATGTATTCTGCAGTAGCCTTGCGATATGGGCCAACATCCGGCTCGGTATCCAAGACAACCTTTTCGAATTCGCCGCCGATCTGGTCCATCAAAGCTTGGAGACGGGGAGGGTCGAGTTGTAGTGTTAGTCCAACCTCATGCATGATGACGGAGACGTCGAAGACGTGATCGAAGTCGCATAATATCAAATCAGGCGTCCTTCTCGAGGTCACTTTGAAATTATAGAAAACTCGGAAAAGCTCCCTAATTCGTGTTAAAAGAGGTGGCACCTGCATCAAGACAGAGGTCAAGTTTTGAGTGAGAGACGAAGATATGAATCTTACTGACCAGCGAGAAATCAGGAGCAGCTCCATCATCGTAATCTTCGATAACTATTTTTCTCAACATATTGACAGAATGCATCATGCCGGTTGGAGATGGTGCTTCATTTGTATCAGCCATTCCTTGAGCAGCAAAGCCACCTCCAAGCCCAAAGAGAACATTGTTCCTGTTTGCCTCCCTTGCTAGCAAGAGTCTCTCCTCCACTGTTTCCTTCACCGACTTTCCCGGAGCTGCCCGCCCTTGATGGGAAAACTTTTTCATCTTGTCTGCATTGTCATTGAGAGTCGCCCAGAGTTCCTCCATCTTAGTCGAGGCTTATTCGGATTCGCGACCAATGAGGAAAGGATGAGACGGAAAGCGGAAGTAAATCTTCAACGTTCAACGTCGGAATTGGTCGGAAGACTCGGAACGTGGCTTCTATCGTTGCATTTTACTCTTGATTTTACTTGTAAGGAATTTTATCTTGGCCTCGAACTCGCGAAGAGGCACAGAGAAAAACGTCCAATACGGTCAGTCGAAAGCCCGACACTTGTACTAGCTAAACTAAAATCGGGATACCCCCGGGACCGATGTTCAAGTTTCCTGCTTCCCGAGCTCGGTGATACCGACACATCCTCTCATGGTATGGCCGGTCCTCATTCTTGCAATCCAGTGAGCAATAGATCGCCGAATGACATTCATCACAGCCTTTCAAGCCTTTACTCCACTCCTCCAGACTCTCATCCATCTCAGCTTCCCCACCTTCACGCAGACCCCTGGCTCGCATTTCCCGAAGTCTCACGAATCTTATTGTGTGTGGGCAGTTTTCGTTTTGGCATCCATAGAGTTCTAAGTAGCTCCATCGCTCGGCGGAAGAGCCTCTGGACCAACGGAGTAGGTTGTCGACACTTCGAGGGACCTTGGAGAGGGAGCGGATAAGGAGTTCCCATTCTGCTTCGGTCTTTTGGGGTTTCCCTTCTTCTTCGTCTTTCTTGAGCATTTTCATGATGTGGTAGAACATCAGTGAGTCAGACCATTTTCGTGTCACCGATAGACGCTCGAATGGGGCTATACCGTACCACTTATAGATGTTGTAACTTGCAGCGCAAAGTATTTGGAAATTCTAAAGAGTCGAGCGAGAAATAAGAAGCACGAGAGACACGAGAATAACAGTGATTACCTCGCGAGAACGAGTCCCCCCTGTTATATTGGCGAGAGATTTAGTCGCAACGGACAATGCACCTTCCATTTGATCTTTCCATGCTGCGTCGGGCAACAAGCGAAACTCCTCTTGGGCCATCTTACAACACGCAGCGCCATTGGTCTACACATTCTGATCAGAAGCGCAAACAAGAAAGAAGAAGAGGAATATTCGTACAGCGTCTTGGATCAACGAGGCCAGACCTCCAGCCCGACAAAATTCCACACACAGCTCAGTATCCCAATACACAGAACGCATGGCATCTGACAGACAATCCCCAAAGAGGTTTCGGAATTCCTCATCCGAAGACCACAGAACAAGTTTCTGCATTGCCTTGCTTCTCCTCCGTGCGCGATCATGATCGTCTGAGTTATCCGAGCGATCTAAGAGTAAAGCCACCATGATATCTGCATAGAAATAAACCGAGGCATAGGAGGCGAGGTCCTCTTCGGATTTCTCCAGGATCAGTTCAGAGGTATTAGGACCGTCTTCGTTGGGATTGGAACCCGCACTTCCTTGTCCCAAGGCGTCACACATCTCCGCTTCATATTTCTTTGCGAGATGACGAAAAGGCCCCTTGCCAAGTCCTTCATCCAAGACGACCCTTTCAATTTCAGCACCGGCGGCCTCCATCAGGGCTTTGAGGCGAGAAGGATCGAGTTGGATTGTCAAGCCGACTTCGTGAAGTCCGTAGGCAACGTCGAATAGTTGTGGAAAGTCGCAGTAGTTTAGATCACGAGTCCTGAGGTGCCCTACTTTGAAGTTGAAGAAGACCCGAAGGAGATCTCGAATTCGAGTCAAGAGGGAAGGTATCTGGGGTTGTCGTATCAGGATACCATTGATGACACCAAGCGTGATGAAGACCTACCGTCTTGAATCCAGTCTTGTTCTCCACGCCCTCATCATAATCCTCTATTATGATTTTTCTTATCAAATCGAGACAGTGCATGACCCCGCCTTCGACGGGAGGCTCAGCGGGTGCCACGAAGCCATGCATCGAGAATCCACCTTCGCCCACGGCCATACCCATGAAGCCCATCATCTCCTGTTCATGGGCTCTGCGAAGAAGCTTCAGTCTCTCGCCGACGATTTCTTCCACCGATTTGCCGATGTTATCACTGAGTCGACCAAGAGCCTGAGCTTCGTCATTGGCGGCCTCGAGCTGTGCGGCCTGTGCCATCAATGCGTTCCATCCGTCGGGGAGTATGCCTGCCGGCGCTGCCGCATTCGGCGCGCCGTCGCCGACATCGAGGTCCATATCGGCCCACATATCGTCCTGCATATCTTCCTCCATAGCCAGGTCTGGATCCATGCCCAGGTCGTCTAGTAGCATGTCGTTCATAGCTAAAATGTTTTCGTCGAGAGGCATATTTGGATCCATCCCCATCGCTGCCGCCATGGCTGCCATGGCCTGATTCATGTCGAAATTCGGTGGTAAAGGTCCATTGAAGCCAAAATTTGCTGCCACGTTCCCGTCAATATTATCGAACGGATTAGCGCCGTCCATCTCTTGTCGTTACTAAGGGCTCCTATCTTGTGAGAACATCAGTTTACTTGAGATCGCGTCGAGTACTAGGCTGCTTACTCTCGGTTGAAGAATGAGTGTGCTGGGGATTGAGAAGGGGTGATGCTGGTTTTGTATTCCGCGACGCGCTGTTTGGTCATCTTTGGGTTTGCGTGCGACTTCGAAGAAGCACATTATTTCCTTATAAGGTAAAGTCGTGACCTACCGCGGCCGAATATGGCCACGAAGACGACCAGAAGCGTACAGCTGAGACAGGTTTGACGAGAGTATCACGAAAGCGAGTCACATTTTTTTTGCAAAGAGCCGCCCGTCTTCATACTTTCATCCACGGTCCTTGTAATTCTGAATCATGATGTGAAATTGTGAAGCACCGAACCAAAGCATGGCGTTGTGAAAACTACAGGTGAGTAATTATAGGATTAGTTAAAATGTAGAGTCGTTGGGTGAAATTGTATAAGGAAGGCGGAAGAATCAAAACGGCTCTTCAAATTGTTCAGCTGCCAATCCGGCCAGCATGTCTTGCCAGGGACCATGAGCATGAGCCGGACCTTCCTGTGCACGAGCACATGCCCCTGCATGCGAAGACAATGCAATCTCTCGACATTTCGAACTGCAATAATTCGCAGCGTGACAGGCTTCGCAAGCTATCATGCCCTGGCCCCATTCGTATAGCCTTGTCTCCGTTTTCTCGTCACGGAAGGCTTTGATTGTGCGAAGACGAAGATAATCGGCCCTCTCGCAGCATTCCTCGTTGTCGCAACCATAGAGCTCAAGGAAGTCCCATCTCCCTGCACGATTGAGGGCGGCCCATCTGCATCGAGCTTTGATGTCGAGCGGTGAATCGTCGAATTCCTCGTAAAGCGCTCGAATTTCATCTTCGCTTTGTCGAGGGAGTCCCCGTTGCTGAAATTGATGAGCAAGGTAGCTGTAAAACATAGCTTCCTCCCAACCCATGGTTTCTGAGGCTTCGATGAACGGTGCGATTCCGTAATTCTTATAGATATTGTGACACCCAAGGATCATTAGATCCAGAGGCTAGTTTTGCCAGTTTGAGATGGTGGCGAGCCAAAAACAAGAGTAAGCAAACCTTCCATGAGTTCTGTACTTTCTTTATCTCCGCCATCGATCGTGTCGTGTTCAACAGGGCAGTCGATGTATGGGCCTCCCACGCGGCTTCGGGTAATGAACGAACGGCCTTCTGAGCCATCGAACTGCACGCGGTCATAGTCTAAACGGTCATTAGATGGTCAGCATGGATAATTTGGGGCAAATATAAGATGGCTCACGCAATCAAACATCAAACCTCCAATACCGCCCGCGCGACAGAACTTGATGAGTAAGCTTTCATCCCGATAGACTGACCGAAGAGAATCCGTTAGAGTATCCCCAAAGACCGCTCGCATATTGTTGTTTGTCGTCCAGTGCACCAGTTTCTGTAAAGACTTCCGTTCTCGTCTGCGTTGATCTTCCGTGGTCCCCGCCGTCATGAGAAAACCGATCATAACGTCCGCATAGAAATAAACACTGGCATAAGCCGCCATGTCCTTCTCTGACATTTCCATCATTCTGCTGATAGTATTTTCATCGTCTGCGTTCAGTTCTCCTCGGTAGGACATAACCTCTTGCAGCTCTATAACAGACAGGCGAGAACGTCCGATGATGTGCGCGTCATCGAATAGCATTTCCTCCAGTTGAGGGCCAACTTCATTCATGAGTACTTCAAGACGAGGAGGGTCGAGTTGGAGGGTCAAGCCAACCTCATGCAAGACGTATGACACTGAGAAGATGCTGGGGAAGTCGCAGAACATCAGCTCAGGCGTCCTTACCCCTGTCAGTTTGAACATGTAATAGGCGTGTAATAATTCTTGAATACGCCTCAAGATCACCGGTATCTGAAATAACGACTCAGTCAAGAAATCGAAGTCTGTCGTATTTACTAACCGCAGCGAAGTTGGGTGTTACTCCATCATCATAGTCTTTAATGACGATTTTCCGCAACATTTTGATGCAGTGCATCATCCCATTCTTTACGGGCGGCTTCGTAGGAGAGACTATTCCTGGAGCAGCGAAACCTCCATCGTATCCACCATACATTTTGCTGAGCTGATACGCTGATCTGGTCAATTCCAGCTCTTCCTTCACGATTTCTTGTAGAGTAAGAGAATGTGGTGCACCGTCGTCGTCCAGGCCGTCGATTTCGCCTACATCATTATGATGTCGCGCGAAGTACGCGTCGAATGTCTCCCATGTGTCGAGGTAACCGACGTCCTGCAGCCCGTCAAGCCCATCGTTCGGTGCAAATTCTTCATCCATGGGGAAGAAAAGTCTGGCAGCCCTGGGAGCCTTGATAAATGGAAAAGTCCAAGGACTAAGACTCAGAAAGGGAATTCAGTCAACCCGACTAGCAAGAACACGGGTGATCGTTGGATTACATCTATTTGTCGCAGTGTACGTGCGGGATGATGATACGAGTGTCACGGCATGCTTTCCAAACTCTTCAGTGAATGCAATCCAATCTGATTAGGCAGAGGCGAGTTTGGATATCCATATGCACGGATATCGAACACTACAAATCAGAAAATGTTTCGACGTGAAATTTCTCAGTATAGAGATTGCATAACATGGATTTGGTCGTAATATATTCATGAGATAATGAGAATCATGTATGAGCTATCTGAAGTCGCCCAAACATTCGTGAACTCAACGCTGGATGAACGCCTAACGCGGTCAGCGGTGGTCACGTCGAACGAGATTGCTTGAGCAGGTGAACGGGCTTTCACATATTCTGTGGTCCAGCCTAGCTCGATCTCATCAACGCTTCTTCGTCGTCGATTTTGTCGTCTTCGGTTTACTACCACCTTCCACTGGTTGATCAGTTGCATTCGCTCCCTGCGGCACCTGTGCGGCAGCTCGCGATCTACTGCGCGTCATTCGTTGGATCGGTTCCGCGGGTTGCGTTGCAGATAGCCCTGTCGCGAAAATCGGCTCCTGTTGAGGTGTATGCTTGGCTTTGGCACGAGGTGCAGGAGGAGCCCTCGTGGTCCGCGATTTCCCTCGAGTAGGAGTCGCTGGCCGACTGTAGCTGCGTGATCTTTGGTATTGTCTGAAACTGCGATTAGCAAGGACGGGACCCGAAGAAGATAGGAATACACACTCGAAGGAACCTAAACTCTGCTCCCTGTCGGTGAACAACTGTTCCTCTTCCTCGGCATCAAGTTTGGAATCCAAGCGCCTGAACACACGTGAGTTGGAAGTTTGACAACAACGAAGTGGGCACTGACGCTTGCTTAAATCTCTCGATGAGATTGTTCGTTTCAACATCAACGTGTAGAGCCTCAAATTCAGGCAAGCCATCGTACGTTTCCTTGAGGATCTCCAAGAATTTGTCGTATGTTCGTTCATCATTAGTAACCGGAGGTATGCCGATCCGTACGTCAATGTCACGAGTTTGGCCTCTTGAAATGATCACAGCAAGACTTTGGATGCAAGGTATGAGGTCGTGGAAATAAGGGTTGATCATGTCTGCGATATCGTTTTGGTTTTGACACTCCCTCAGTATGCTGAGCTTGTTATGCCCCCCTTCTCGGAGATCGCAACACACAAGCAACCGTCGTAGGGCGCGATATGGTTGGACATCTTCGGATTCCGGCCTTGGCTTAATCGGGTTGAAGTGGGGTCCTAGATATTTCAGACACATCCAGAGGAGAACCCAGAAGAAAGATTCTAGGTCATGTACGTCCCGATGATTTTCATCGGTGCAAAGCACGTCGATTGCGATGAACGGCAACGTCCCCTGAGCGAAATCAGGGATTTGTGATCGAGCCTTGCTGGACACTCACAGTTACTCGAGCCTTCTTTCCCTTCTTTCCTTTCTTAGCGGATTCCGCGTCCTCTCGATCTTCTTGGTCGTTTGCCTTTGGAGTCAAGTCCTTAGCAAAATCGAGGTCGATTAAATAGCCTCTTCGTCTTCCGAGTTCTTCGTCGGTTTCCTCAGTCATCAGTATGTTACCGAAGCTGACGTCGCGATGCAGAATGTTTTTGTTCATGAGGTTACGATGCCCTAAATTCATATCCGTTGTCAGAGGGCGTTCAAGACGAGAGAAGAGTGAGTTGACCTTGAATCGCGTCCATGAGAACGCCAATGAGCTCGCGGAGTGACGCAAAGCCATCCAAAGTCACGCCGACTTCCTCCATCAACAAACGAACATGACCTCGATGGTCGAACTCGGACCCGCGTGAACCCTGCACGCCTTGTCTGACCGTCGTCTCGATGGTGTCAGGACGTTTAGCCGCCGTCTTGTTGCCGATCTCGACCGCGGCGAACTGAATGAATTTAACGACACCGTCCTTGGGACCGAGACCCTCGATTTGCTCGAAGAAATATCCTTCGTTTCGATCGCGATGCAGGTCTCGCCAGGAATCCTTGATCGCGTAATATTGTCGTTCAGCCTCCGGGACACCTTCGTCCGATAATTTGTAGGCCCTCCAGACGACGGTGCCGCGGCCGCGAAGCGAAGGTCTTGGAACGATGGATTCGGTAATAACATACTTTTCGGTTTGGAATTTTCCATCGCTATCCCGATAAGTGAAGTCGAGGATGAGTTTTCCATCGGGGTTTTGCGTGATAGTTGGGTCGTATCCGAGTTCCTCAGAGGACATTGAAGACAAGGAGATGATCATTCGGATGAATAGATCAGGATCGGCGTGATAGTTAAATGATCTGGATGAGAGTCCTCCTGCGCGATCAAAGAGCCATGCTCGCACAACGTCGCCACATAACGTCCAGCCCAGGACGAATCGACGTCTGCCTCGCTGATACATGAGGACTTTGCGCGCGTATTTGGCGAGCTGGAGGTGGAGTTCGGTGTCGGTGTCCTTGTTTGCGTGAGTCTTCACCTCACAGATATTCCCGATGAGTTGCCATGAGAGAATCTCGTCGGAGGCGGCTTTGATTGCAGCTTCCAGAAGTGGATTGGCCGGTCCTTGTGTGCGCTTCGCGCCGGCGATGTCGGGGAAGATAGATTGGTGATTGGGGTCTTTCCCCTGGATCCCGCGGTGGACCTCTCGCCAGATTGTCTCATCGACGTCTGGGACCCCGCCTTCCTTGGCTGATTTCGTGATCGCGTTGATGACTTTGATCAGAGGTGGATACATATCCTTCTCGAGGCCACTGCTGGGAATATCGAATTGCTTCTTCACGTCGTCGTATAGGTTCTGCATGACTAAAGCCGTGAAACAGCGTTTCACTTGCTGCTTTGTATATCTGTCGCAATGGAGAATTTTATCAAAGAAATCATCTGCATCCAGGGAGAGGCCATCCGCGAGTTCCGTCCTCAAGACCGGTTCGATACTTTCATTTCGTTCGGTCGCGCTCGGTACACCTCCAGTGGTGGGAGCCGACCTTGGAGTGTCCTCGATAATATCTGCGATACGCCGTTGGAGTGAAGGCGTGAGCGAGTGGCCAGTCGAATCCTCCATCGTCTGTGAGAGAGGAGAGGGGAGACAGATACGGGGCGACAACCAGCCGACAAAAACGTTGCTGCAAAAGAACAAAGGCGTCGCCAGAGTGGTAGGCGCCCAAACAAAGGGTTGATCACGTGGCAAGGCTTCTTGACTTTCCTTTCCGGGGTTTCGCGTTTGCTTCCGATGAACGCTCGGCGACCTCGGTAGCATCCAGGATGTCCGCGGCCCACTCCTGGCGCGTTTTTGTGGTAGAATTCAAATCCTGATAGCACGGCGAAAAAAGGAAGACTTGCGATCTCATTCACGTGATCTACTCACTTGCGCTGAAAACCATGCTCTCCACCGATGCACCCCTGATCCTCGGCATGACTCTCATCCGCACAGGCCTCTTCGACATCTCCAGGTCCCCATTTACTCCATAAAATATTCCCCAGACTTTATCCAGTGCTCTGAAGCAAGCCACCCCGTTTCATCCATGGAAAGAAAGCCGGGGAGGATGATCAGGAGCCCAAAGAAAGTGATGAAGGAAGGGAACCGTTGCCGCGAAGCCGACGGGCACGCCAGCTAATAATCTGAGAGAAGGCCTATTGCACTGGATATCGAGGACAAACAATGACTAACCACCTGGGGCCTGAAATACCTTGTAGAAGTATTCTATTATTATTATTTAGCCTTGATTTATCTTCTTCTTTTCGAACTAAGGAGTCGCTAGCTCTTCGGCGTGCTTTCGGCTACAGCTGGAGTATCACAGGGGCTGAGTATGGGCTTGTTGAAGCTTGAAACTGGATGACACCGCACACGTCCAAACGATTTGTCAAATCTCCGTTAAGCATGATCTGAAGCACCAATTCAAAGTATGACATTATAGATGGTATGAGTAGGTATAGAGGAGATTTATTGAGAAATGAAGCTCAAATGCGAAATCAAACCTGGACTTCGAATTCTTCAGCTTCGATGTCGAAATCATCGGGCAAGTCTTCCCAACCATCATCGTCCTGTTCCTGGGCCTGATCCTCAGGCTGGGCCGGGCCTTCCTGTGCTCGAGCACATGGACCCGCATGCGACATCAGCGCGGCCTCGCGGCAATTTGTACTGCAGTAATTCGCAGCATGACATGCTTCGCAAGAAATCGTGGCCAGACCCCATTCGTATAATCTTGTCTCGGTTTCTTGGTCGTGAGAGCTTTCGATTCTGCGAAGACGAAGGAATTCGGCCATCTCACGACATTCCTCATTATCGCAACCGTAGAGCTCGATGAAATCCCATCTTCCAGAAGCATCAAGGGCGAACCACCTGCATCGAGTTTTGATGTCGAGTGGTGCATTGTCGAATTCATCGTATAGTGCTCGGATGTCGGCTTCGGTCTGTTGAGGGAGTCCTCGTTGTTGCAGTTGGCGAGCAAGGTAACTGAAAAACATGGGGTCTTCCCAGTTCATGACTTCTGAAGCTCTGATGAATGGCGCAATTCCGTAATTTCGATAGATATTGTGGCATCCGAGGATCAAAAGATCAAGAGGCTAAGTTAGATGTCAGAGATGGCACGGATTTGATGACGGCAGGGAGCAGACCTTCCAAGAATCTTCGAGCTTCTTCAGCTGCGCTAGCGATTGCGTTGTAGTTAGAAGTGAAGTCGCATCATGGGTTTCCCATGCGGCGGCGGGTAATGTACCAACGGCCTTTTTAGCGATCGAACGACACGCAGATGTGCTCTAAAAAGGAATGATGATGTGAGCACGGAAAGATCATCATTAAGAGGAAACGACGAACGCAATCCAACATAAGAGCGCTGATACCACCCGCTCGACAGAACTTTGTGAGCAGATTCTGATCCCAGTAGATTGGCCGGAGAGCATCTGCCAAGGTATCTCCAAATGCTGCGCGCAGATTGTTTTTGGTAGACCAGAAGACCAAGCGCTCCAACGCCTTCCGTTCTCGTCTCTTCTCATCCTCCGTTGCTCCCGCAGTCATGAGGAAAGCGATCATGACGTCCGCGTGGAAATAAACACCTGCATAGCCCGCAAGATCCTCCCCTACTTTTTCCGCTATGTTCCAGATCGTATTATCACTAGCTTCATCTAGGTCTCCTCGGTAAGTGAGATCCTCCTCGTACTCGATCACAGTTCGGCGGGAAAGACCGATGAGAGGTGCGTTGTCGAATAACACACTTTCAAGTTCAGGGCCAGCTGCACTCAGAAGCGCTGCAAGACGAGCAGGGTCAAGTTGTAGGGTCAAGCCGACCTCATGGAGGATATAAGATACAGCGAAGACACTCGGGAAGTCGCAGAACATCAACTCGGGCGTCCTAATGGAAGTCACTTGAAACCGGTAGTAAGCCTGGAATAGCTCTTGAATACGACGTATTAGTGAAGGAACCTAAATTTCTTCGTGAGTCTACTAAGGAAAGGGCTTTAGCGAAACTGACTGACCAGGGTGAAGTTTGGCTGAATGCCATTGTCGTAGTCTTTGATCACTATCTTCCGCAACTTCTTAACGCAGCTCATCATTCCGTTCTTGATAGGCGGTTTCGAAAGGCTAGCAGTGCTCTCGGCTGCGAAACCTCCACCCGTGAACTGATTCATCTGGTAAGCTCCTCGAGTCAACTGCAGTCTGTCCTTCACGGATTGTTTCAATTGTGTAGGTCCGGAGTCTGGGTCACCAGTATTTCCTAGTCGTTCAATCGCGCCCTCAGGATTTGCAAGCAACGCTTGAAATCCTTGCCATGTTGGACCGTTGAGCGGCCCGCCGTTCGGCGCGTTGAGGTCAAGTTGGTTCAAGTTGAGGTTTAAGTTCGCGAGATCTTCCTCATCCATGGGTAAGAGCGTGTCGTACGACGGTGTGAGGCCGGGGGAGATGATAAACCCGGAAAGCTCAGACTGAAAGGATCTAGAGTGATAGTTCAAAGGAGAATGTTACATTTTGACCTCGTCAGCGTAAGATTGTAGTTGTTTGGCGAAGTGTGCGGCTTCCATTCAGGGTCCCACTACTGAGGTCCTTACCGCCGTGTTAGTACAATTGTCGGTGCATGTTGCATGATTGCGAAGTTATACGTATGAAATATTCTCAGTAAATGTATTCACCTAAGCCTATGGTATCAATTATACAAGCCTTCCGGACCTAACTTGAATAATACATCAATGTATTTTCTGGTACACTCGTAGATTAATTTACGGCAACAGGATCCGGCGGGGGTGGCGCATTAGGTGGATTTACAGCAGCGCCATATCTCCTAGCATACCAACGGCACGGTCGTTTATGTCTCGGCCACTCCGCCTTCTGACACTCCTGAGAGCAATACGTGGTCTTCCGACAAGCTTGACAAATTTTGATTCCTCGCACCCATTTATCGAGCTTCTCATCGAAGTCGGGTTTACCAGAACCTGTTGCCCAAAGTCGACGAAGTCGCGAGAGTTCGATGGTTTGTTCACAATCTGGATTATCGCATACGTAATCCTCCATGCAGCGCCATCGATCCGCCGAAGAGAGTCTAGTCCATCGCATACGTTTCTCCGCCTTTCTTGGTATAGTAGTGAGCTCTCTGATGATGGAATTCCAATCATCTTCGGTTATTAAATCTTCTCGAAGATCCCTCTCGAGCCTCCTAACGAGATAGTGAAAGAGCGGTGGATCAGACTCCGTCTGTTTCGAGACCCGAGTTTTGAAGGGCTCCAGGCCATATCGCTGATATATGTTGTAGCTTGCTTTACAGAGTATTTCGAAATCCTGTTTCTTCTAATCAACAGAGGAGAAGAGAGATTTCAGGGAAGATAGTACACACCTTCGAAGAATCAGGCCATGAGCGAATATCCGCCAGCACTCCAGTCACACTAGACAAAGACTCTTCCGTCTGGTCATCCCAAGCGTCGTCGGGTAAAGCCAGGAAGGCATCTCGAGCGACCACGCAGCATGCACTGAAGTTCGTCTGCGATAGTTCATCACTCTCCAAACAAGATCAGTAAAGAGGAGAATTCATACAGAATCAGCAATCAACGCTGCCAGCCCCCCCGCTTGACAAAACTCCACAAGTAACTCAATGTCCCAATAAATCGGTCTCATTGCGTCGGACAAACCAGCCGCGAAAGCGCGTCTTAACTCTTTATCCGTGCTCCAATGCACGAGTTTTTGCATAGCCTTGCTCCTCCGTTGGGTATGATCCAGGATGTCAGTCTCAAGAGGAGATTTGCAGGAGCGATTTAGCAGCAACGCAACCATGATATCCACGTAGAAATGACACAAAGCGAAGGGAGCGATGTCTTTATTCGCGGTCCTCATAATTGCTTGGGTCGTTGTGTAAATTGGGCGTCCGTTCCACTGATGATGTTTTTCCTGGGAATGGCCGACATCATCCTCGTACTTCTTTGCTGCTTCATAGAGACCTCCGACATCGAGTCCAACATCCAAGACAATATGCTCCATTTCCGCACCTGCAACCTGCATCAAGGCCTCGAGACGAGGAGGGTCGAGTTGGAGCGTTAGACCACACTCATGCAGGGCCTGTGTGACCTGGATGACTACGATGAAATCGCAATATTCAAGCCGAGGGGATCTTATGTGCGCTATTTTGAAATCATAGAAGGCTCGGATATGGTCTCGGACCTGAGCCAGGAGTGCAGGCACCTATATTCATTGTCGGGAAGGCAGAAGGAGATAAGATGCGTAGCACGTATCACTTGATTGACATACCAGGTGTAATTGAGTCTGGATTCCGTGCTCGTAATCTCCGATAATAATCTTCATCATCTTCCCAAGACAGTCCTTCACTCCGCCTTCGATAGGAGGCACAGAAGCAGCAACAAACCCGCGTGCTGCAAGGCCTTCCCCGTCGTCTCCCAATCCAGCCCAATGGTGCCCATAAGAAAGAAGCTCCAATCGCGCGCGAACCATCTCCTTTATCGATTTTCCAACGCTGAGGTCTGGTCGACCACCCTGTTGGTGGTTGTTAATATGCGCCATCATGGCATCCCACCCGTTATGTGCGTCAGGCTCAGGCATGTCGTCTGGAACCAAAGGCAATTCCAGTTCCATATCCGCGGGTAGATCCACAAGGAACTGATCCAGTAACTGAGGGTCAGGGATCCCCTCCGGATCCATGGCATTCAAGTCCATGATATTAGGATCCATGTCTGCGACTGTGGTTGGATCCGGACTTGAGTTCTGCTGACAGTCTTATCAAACGACGAGGTAGATGGACAGCAGCTCGAAGGAACTGATAAAGCCGACGCCGCGTAATCACTTGAGAAAGACCAATTGCACTTCCTACAGCATATCGATGACAAATAAAAGTCTGAACGTTTGAGGAATCGTACTTTCAGACTCCCGAGATGCCTGGTCTCGAATAGAGATATTCTTTGATTTTTCTTCGAATAAGTGAGTTGCGAGCTCACCGAAGAGCTTTCGGCTACGGCTACCAAATCGGCTTCCTTGGGCGAAGCACAGCCATGTGATTACAAGCTGCTCGGATAGGTTTCCCCAACCCTACAGTTGCCTACAGACTTGGGCTGTATTCTCTGTGTGTTGTACAAAAGAATACTATGTCGACCGCCGATTCACGCGCAAACGTTGACAAAGATGAAGATTTCGATGATCTCGACGGTGAGTTATCAGGAAATAAAGTTGACATCTGCTCATCTTCGGTACAGATGTCCTAGAACAATTCAAAGTCCCACCAACTAAACCTGTACCTCTCCCTCCTGCTTCGTCTTCACAGAATGTGGCATCCTCATCACTGTCAAAATCGTCGACAGAAGCTTCTTCTTCAAAACTGCCCGGGCTGCCCAGTGAGGAAGACGTGCCGTACACGTTACCTCCAGAGTTTGCTGCAGAATTCGCAGACGAGATGGAGAGATTAATGCGCGAGCTATCAGAAGTTTCAGACCAGCCATCGTCGAGCTCGAATCCGGCAGGGCCTAAGGAAGCGACGGATCCTCTGTCGGCTGAGCAGGACGCCAAATTCCGTGCGATTTGGGAGCAGATGCTGGTGGAGGGTATGAACGGAGAGGAAGGCGAGGCTGGAAAGAAGTTTGAGGAGGAAATATCGAAAGGCGGGGAGACTTCGTTCCAGAAAGCGATTCAGCAGACCATGGACAAGTTGAAGGACAGCGATGCGCAGCTTAAGGTAAGTCATGATTCATGCGGTCTGGTTCTTTCAGCTCATCGTCTTTGTTCAAGCCTGATCCAGGTACAACTCCTGATCAACTTGCTGCACTGCTGTCTGGCCTCTCAGATATGAACCTCGATGGGAATGACGAAGCCGGAATGGAAGGAATGTTAGAAGAGATGATGGGCGCGCTCATGAGCAAAGAGATTCTTTACGAGCCCGTCAAAGAATTGGACGAGCAGGTAAGCACGGTTCATACATCATCGTCGACTTCATTCTGAAATTCTGAAAAGCTCGGAAAATATCTTCTCGAGCACCCAGATCTCTCAGCCGAAGACAAGGCTCGATATGACTCTCAACGCGTCCTCAGTCGTCAGATCACTGCTGTGTTCGAGAAATCCACTTATCGTGACGACGACCCAGTCACCGCCGCCGAACTTCTAAAATTGATGAACGAGGTATGTGATAATCCACTCATGCTGCATCCTATTGCTAAAACCTTGAACAAAAGATGCAGTCTAAAGGATCACCGCCCAAAGAAGTTTTAGGGCCATTACCCCCAGGTCTCGATTTCGGCGAAGGATTGCCTGGCGGCGAGGGTTGCATAATTGCATAACTCCCCAGTTCATCGACTTATATGGACCGCTATATCATTACCTATTACGCTTGACCCTTGCTGTCCACACATTCACCTGTGTTGCACTGCGATCTGCTTTCCCTGTACATTACTGACCTCATCCGGAACGGAATCAAAACGGTTGCCGGTGCCGACCCCCTCGGCTTTCTCCGACATGTTTGAACTTGGAGCTCGTCTGCCTCTGGCATGGCGAAAGGAAATAATCTGCAGTGCGGACGACCATTTTCAGCCCCGATTTATTCCTTATGCAAATCGCTACTCCAACTTCCGGCTCGTTCTGTCCGACAAAAACCATATAAAGCATATATTGCGACCTTTCTGCGCAAGCTTAACTACTACCTGGATACATGCACGGGTAGCCTCTAAAACAACATTTCTTGGACCAAGACTACAGTTAAAATCTGATCAAGGATCCCAGATCATGCTGGGAACAGGGGCCGCAGTGGAGAGACCCAAAGCTGCAAACACAGCGGGGCTAGCGACGAAGTCGCCGCCAGTGCAGTCCAAGCAAAGCTGCTCGATCTTAGCGGGAGTTTGGACATTTCCATCTAAATCGATTGATCAATGAGAATGCCTTGATTTGAATATGTGAGTGACTTACTCCAAACACGAACGTTGTGGCCACACTCGAAGGTGTTCAACAATTCACCGGAAACTCCGATGACGAGATCGGTGTTCTGAGAACCTGAAGCGCAGGTGACAAAGCCGGCAGGATAGAACGCGGTCACTGCAAGATATCTCAACTTGACAATTCAAATGCCTTTGATATGCTGTCACTCACTAGTTCCTTCCTCGACGATGCCGCCACCTTGAGCATTGATCATAGTGGCGAGAGCGACGAAAGTGAGAACGATTTTGGAGAACATGTTTGTTGGTAGGGGTTGAGGGGAGGGATTAGTCTGTCGAAAGGATCGGTTGACTGATGCTGTTCCATGGTCGAACCAAGCCTCTCTTTATACTGAGCTGAAGCCGTGTTTGGAACACAAACAGAGGATGAACGGGACGGTGCTGAATGCAAAAAAAGGCTAGTTCGAGAGCACTGCCGTACCGATGTCCGCCGTTTCTCTCTTCATCAGAGGTTCGGGCTCAATCTGAGCGTCAGGAATTCGACCATGTCCGAGACGTGAGAAGAGCATTCACCTGAGGAACAGTCGCGCGACTCAATGGTAGAGGTCGGCAATCAAAACCCATTTTTGAGTCAATAGAACTTGACAGGTCTCATTTGATGCTTTGGTCACTGGTTTGACGGTTTGCATTACCTATCAAGGCCGAGCTAAGTGGCGGCGAATATACCGCAAGAATGCTTGTGCATTTGCTGGATATTCGAATAGAAGCCAACGTAAGTTATGAGGCGCATCTGCGAGTAACAACGGGCTCGAAGCATGAAGGTAAGTTCCAAAAGCCCATTCGGCGGCATCAAACGTAGTGGAGTATCAGCTTGAACCCTCAATCGCACGACACCAAATGTGAAATGCTCAATACCGTGCTCAAGCTCGGGTATCGTCCCTGACTCCCGAGCGCATTCTTTCACAAGGGCCGTACGGCGTCGTACGCCGCCGCCAAATGATGAAAACAAAGGTCAAACCGTAAACACGCCGCTCGGAGAAATAGAAAGGGTCCGAGCTCTAGGAAGCCTCTTATTATGGGAACGGAGGGACATTCACACAAGAAGTCTGAACGTGATGCCAAGGCCGATTGAGGCACAGAGAAAGCTGAACCGTACGTGATCATGAACGTAAAGCCTTGATTTCTTTCCGAAAGTCTTTTCAGTCGAGTAGATCAGTTGAAGCGGCTTGTCGGCAAGTTTCAAGGTCAACCTCGGCACTTCCAGAAGTTCAACAATTCCCATACAACTGGCCTTTCCGTGTTTCATAGTCTGAAGGGTGAGCAGCCCTATTTCCCGTGAGAGAGTCTCGCAATGAGACTCAAGCTCAGTTCAGCCTCTTGATCAACGGAAGCAAATTGTGTCTAGGCGAGGCCGATGAGATAAGGGTGACCACACCGAAAAGTCTAGGGTCTGGTTTCTCCGAGGCCGTCAAAGAAACTCCGGTGTGATGTAAAACTGGAAGGCACGATCACAGACCATCTAATTCGATCGGCCAGCCGGGACGATACACAGAGGTACACATTCTGAAAATGGGCAAGAGACACGTTTCATTAGCTGTATCGAACGTGCACTTTGTGAAGTTCGTCAGCCTATGAAACGGCAGTGGCAGTGAGATTGTGAGGTCTCGATGAGCCCAGGTCCAGCTTTCTTCCACTGGCAGCCTCGGAAGTTCGACGAGAAAGCCGGGTTTCTCGGCACGAACTACGTTGGACAACTACGTGAAAGACAAGGCACGGACATTTACATGTAACAAGAAACCATCAAGAAGCAAACGCCGGCCACTGTGCGGACGATCCGGGGGCCGAAAGCAACCGAAACTGGGGCTTCGGGGATAGAAGCCCCAATGGCCGGTGCTTCGATGTCACTGCCATTTCCGGAACAAATTTGGCGGGACATCGACATCCCACTGGCTGGGGTTTTTTGCCATGGCGATTGCGAGCCTGAGGACTCAATTGAAAAGCCCCAGGGGATGTGCACTCCAGCTGGGGTTTTCCGTCCCGTCATTTTTATATAGTCTCATAGTTTATGTACATAGTGCTACCACTGTATTAACTTCCTACATGTAGTTTGTGTGCGAAAACATGGCTC
>KV428330.1:0-19765 GCA_001632355.1 Sistotremastrum suecicum HHB10207 ss-3 | reverse complement strand
GATGTCGCGGGAAAATCAGATGAACCAGCCTCACCGCAATCGTCGACTTAATTCTCATCCGTATCGCTCTCGACATCTATGCCTCCAATCTCAGAATCAACGCGCGGACGCTGCTCTGACTTCTCTTGGCGTTATCTTCTCGGACGTAGTTCTCGTTCTATGAGGTTGAGATGCCGCCGTGCTGAGACTGGTCGAGTGCTCGTCGTGTCGCTCAGCGCCATGTGTTGAGATATACACAGTTGTTAATTCCGGAGCAGAATGTATTGGGAGACAAGATGTCAATTATGGCCCTAGATATCCAAGATTCGGCAAAGAAAGCTTGCGAGAGAGAACCGCATCCACCATAGGCGCAATTTCTTTGTAGGCCGATGTCAGTCGCCCTTGGGTTCAGGCAGTTATGGACCCTCGAAGTTGACAGACTGGTGATAGCCAGCTCCATGAACGCCAGGTGGCTGTTGACAGATATGCTGATATGAAGATATAAACCCGCGACTGTCGAAGCGCAAGGTAGCATAGCAGTGATAGCACGAATCACTTTGGTGCCAGTTCAAGCTCCGCTGGCAGGGATTGATCTTCTCCGAGCTACCCGAATGCAATCCAAAACCCAAGAACTAGGCCTCGGTGAAACTCGTCGGGTAACCTGTCGTGAGAAATCAAAATGAATTTTGAATTTTGAAATTTTCTACTAAGGACTCAGGGGCAACCGTAGCTAGGAGAACATTACCTAATCTCTGCTCCGCCCGATTAGGAAACGCTCGACCGTTGTTTATCCTTGTTTGCAAAGCCCTTCGCCCACGAAAAAATCCCGGAGAAAAATCCCAATGAATATTGACACCTTTCTGGATTCAAAGCTCGACGTCTCCGAACCACCTCCATCGCTTTCTGAAGATGCAACGACTCACACGACTCAAGCTTCGGACGAGACTTCGATGAAATGAGGAAGAGTCAGGCACAGGAACCATTAACTGCGCTCGTGGCGGTGGATGGGCTAATTGTGGCTGTGCACAAGCTTTATATACTACGTCCATCGACTCTGTGCTGTCTCGCTCTCTCCTGTGTGCCGCCATGACTCTTCCTCCACCAACCTCATTGACGTTCACGCGCCAGCTTCGACCTGGCCAAATTCGTGGGTGAGTTCTCCCAACAGCCAATTCCGCTCATCCGACTCATGACGACGACCACAGAACCCTCCCCGACGCGGAATGGTCGACGTTCCTCCATCCAGGCGGCTGGTCATACTACTACCATGCAACAGACCGCGTCATTACTGATATCGACATCACTGATCCATCCAAATACTGGCCCCTGCAACAAAGATTCGACTCGCGATTTTATCATGATCAGGTTGCGTGGACGAGGACTCAACCACACCTCGCTGCAGAATGGGAATTATGGATTGGCGATAAAGGCGCGAGATGGGTTGATCATGCTACGTTTAGCGCTAGCGAATTGGACCAGCCTGCATCGAGATTTGGGGAATTGGCTTCGGCGAATAGTATGTCTTCTCGCCTTCTAACACGTGCTATCACTCATGAGGATCTAGCACTGCATATGGAAGAACGATACTGGGAATTCCTACAGGCCCATCCATGTCATCGCCAAGCACCCGTCGGCGCGTCCATGCATGTCGAAGACGTCCTCACATGGAGCTGTACGGATCAAACACTCTTCAACACCAGCTCATCCTCCTTCACCAAAGAACAAAGTCAAGAACTACTGAGCACACTCCGATCCCTTCCCGACCCCGAATTACGACCAGATGGTACGTCTCCATCCAGTCCATCGCCTAAAAGCGAACTCACACTCTCCTTTCAGAACGCACGAAATCCTACGCCCGTGCCGTCCGAACATGGCTCGTCTCCGCCATCTCCCGACAAATCGGTATGACCAACTATTTCGTCGACTCTGTATCTTGTCTTCTGACCACCTCGTCCTCATTAGCTCGTGATCGTATAGAAATGCACTACGGCCGCCCATCCGCCCGAGCGTTCCGCGAGAAGGAGAGGCAGAACGAACTCACCCATCTCTCCGACTTAGCCCTCCACGGCTCCAGCTACACGATCTTCTTCATCTTCTCCTCTATCCTCCTCTTCGGAACGCCTACATCATATCTCCGTCGGATAATGGACGTAGACCGTCGTCGATTCGATTCAGGCGTCAATCAAACGAGATGGAGACTCTTCTTACAAGGCTTGTTGAAGGATTGGACAGACTCTAATCTGTTAGCTACGGTCCTGATCGCGTATGTCCCTCCCCCTCCCTCAGATCCGAATACATACTAACCAGATGCCAGGGCAACGGTGGCATTCATAGCTATCCAAGGCATCGACAATATCTCCCGAATCCTCACCCTCGTCTCTGTCCTCCTAGCTATCGCATCCGTCTTAACAGGCCAATACCTGACCCGCGAACATCAACCCCGTCTAACATCCAATGCTCTCACCGGTGTAAGTCTCCTCCTTTCATCATCATCTCTAAATCCAATAATCTAACCACCATATCTAGCTCCAATACTTCCAAAACGCTCACTCCGCCTTCCTACTCTCCTTAATTCTCTCTCTCCCTCTCACATTCCTCTCCTGGTCATTCATAACATTCATCTGCGCCCTCATCGTATTCTCGATCCGCTCCTCGGACGGAGGTGCCGATTCATCCGTGTTCGGGACGCCAACTTGGGGAGTTGTAGTATCCGCTACTGGACTGCTGGTTATTTCGATGCTCGTTATTGGGTGGATGTTCTGGGGTATATGGGATCGTTCATCCTCCTCCTCCTCTCAAATCCAAATCGAGTCGAAGACGAATGGATATAGAGATTCATACCCCAACTCGAACAGCAACGGGAAGTCACCTCTCCCTTCTCCACTTCCCTTTGAAGGACAAGGACAAAAGAAGACGAAAGTTACGTTTGGAGGATCTGGAAGGGCTGGGAAGAATACGAGGAAAGCTACGGTTGATAGTGGAGGTTCTGGAGGGAGTGGGGGATTGGAAGCTGGTGAATCGCCATTTGCGAGTCAGATTACGCATATGAATCCTGCTATTGTACGGAGAGTCTAGGACCTGCTACTGTACTGTTCTCGTCTTCGATTTGTGTCTTTGAAGTGACTGTATTAGTATATCCGTTCGATCGATAATTCCATATCCAATTTTCAATTTCAATATTAATGTTTACGAGTTGATGAAGCCTTTGGCTTGAGGTACAAGGAAATTTTTCTACCACTGAATATGTGGTAGGAAAAAAGTCAAAAAGAAATGACCGACGCAGGGGTCGAACCTGCAATCTCCTGATTGCAATTACTTGATCGTAGTCAGACGCGATGCCATTTCGCCAGACGGCCGGTTGGAAAGCCATGCTTTGATGCCGATTTCAGCTTTTGCGTGCTCGGCTCGGAATAAGCGCTTCGTTCATTTATGAAAGTGAAGAGCGCTTAGCCCACGACATTGAGTTTTTCTTGGGCGCCGTCATCCGAAATCACAAACCGCGTCGTTCATATATCTTATCTCACCTAGACTTTGCTCATATATGGCCCGGAAAATACGAAGGATTGATGGACGACTTGACGGATGTATTTCGTCACGGAGGTGTGAGGCAATGTGACCGTTTTTTTCATCCCCTTTTCATATCGCTCTGCTTCGTGTCTCTCATCTGCGCTACGTCAGCCCAAGTTCTAACTGCATTAATTGCCATAGCAGTCAACGGTTCATCAGGTTCGACCGTTTCATCTTTCTCAAATCGCTATCCATTGATTCCTATATTTTTTCTTCTTGGTTTAGAGCTCCCTCCTAAAGCGAGCGCTAGGAGGCTTATCGTCGAATCGTCGAACAAGAATAACATCTCCTAATCCTATCCCTCCGATCCATTGACATCAAATGAACCCGCCCGAACGTCCAGAGCCCTCATTCTCACCCCTATTTCACTTCACCGATGCAGACCTTCTCATTCGAACGAGCGACAACGTCGACTTTAGCGTCCACAAGTCAATCATGTCTTTCGCATCCGGGACATTCAGAGATATGATCACGCTCGATAATTTAACTCCAAGCTCCACGTCCTCTCTACAAAGGGTTGAGATTGTTGAAGTCTCTGAAGATAGCGCGGCGATGGGAGCGGTGCTTCGATACATCTACCCTCTTCCTCGTCCCGTCATCTCACGTTTGGCGATAGCAATCAAACTTCTACACTTGGCCGATAAGTATCATATTCCCAACATCAACGTCGCTCTCGAAGACGGCCTGATAAACGGCTCCTGTCACGAAAACAAACTCGTTGAAGCATATGCCGTAGCGAAGAGATACCAACTGAAGCGATACGAAGATATGATTCTTCCGTTGCTAGTGCAGAGCGGAGAAACCTTTGACGAGTTGGCCTTCTACTCCGACGACCTTAATCATACTCTCGCTATTGACGATGTCCTATGCGTCACCTTTTATCGAGAGTTACGGGCTCAGAAAGCTCTCGATGTCCTATGGCATTTACTTAATATAGGGGCTCCTGAATGCGACTGTCAAAACCGCCCCTGGCGAAGAGAGAAGCTGGTGGGAACCCTCGCGCTAACAATTGTAGGGCTTGGAAGGTTTTCATGATATCTTGCGAGTCCAGGCTCAGGTCGGAACCTACATTGGATCTCTTAGACAATTCGTTGCGGGAAGAGGTCATTTCTCCACAAGTCTGTCCACAGGCTAGAGAAAATCTATTCGGGGCTTATGTCAGATTCATCGACTATGGTAAGCGGATGATCCGGGAGATTCCTTGGGTCTTCCCGGAGGAATTTGAAGCTGAGAAGTCGAGGTGAGCTCTGGCTTTATCTGATTGCTTACATTTTTACTAATATATTATTTGCTTCCCTTCATTCAGGTTATGTGATTATCATGAAAGACAAACTGAGCATGCTGTATTTGAATACAACGAGTGACTGCAGCCCTTTCATCGACTGGAATTCAGATTCTCCCTTCATGTCGTAGTTTTCAGCTCTTCGTATCTCGGAATGCATCAAGATCTGCGCTTAGCACCGTGACGATGTCTCCCCGTCAATCGGAGGGCGCCAAAGAAGTCGATGGGCAGGGAAAGATAGTGGTATCATGAGGAGAGCTGGGCTATCATTGAAGGCTGAGTGTGCACGGGGTAAAATATCAGATAAAAATTCAGACAAACTATTGAGCCCCCACAAGTTCGATTTGTCGCCAGACCCTATATTCCATGAATGACTGCAAGAAATACATCGAGAAAGGAAAATAAGGGCAGGCGCTTCTCCCGTTAGTGTGGGATCTCGGAGTTTGAAAATCTAGGGCGCGTTCGAGTCGTCCACATCGTTCAATTTTACTCGAAGGCATCCACGGACATTGTGGTATTACGAATGTGTAAGAGGACGCGTTGAACAGCTCTGAATTCTGTCTTACTTTGAACCTTCAGCCCTGGGTCCTTTGTGATCAGACGGAATTCATCAGGTTCGCTTGTTTTACCTTCGAAGGTGTTGCGACGGCAGCACGGCTCACGGCTCATATTTGGTTTGGAACACATCAGGTTCACTTTGCATATCAAGTCTACATCTTTCAATAAATTAACCCACAGTGTATATCCATCCTGACTGAACATGAATCCTCCCGAGCCTCCGGCACCTACAACCTCAACACTGCTTCAATTCACCGATTTTGACCTCGTCATCCGCATTAGCGACAATGTCGACTTCACAGTCCACAAAAACATCATGTCGTTCGCATCAGGGACTTTCAAAGATATGATCTCCCTCGATCATTCCAGTTCTACATCGTCCCCTGAACGAAGGGTGGAGGTAGCCGAAGATAGCGCAGCAATTGGAGCGATTCTTCGTTACATTTACCCTCTTCCCCGCCCCGTCGTCGCCGATATATGGACCGCAGTCAAACTTCTCAACTTGGCTGATAAGTACAATATACCGAACATCAGCAACGCCCTCGAGGAGGTTTTATTGAAAGGGTCATATCACGAAGAAGACCTAGTCCTGGCATACGTCGTCTCCAAAAAATACCAAATGGACCGACTGAAGGATATGATCCTTCCATTATTGGTACAGAGCCAAGAAGATTTCGACGATCTCACTTTTTACTATGACGATTTACACGTGCTCTCGCTGGACGATATCCTCAGTGTGAAGTTCTACCGAGAACTACGAGCGGAAAAGGCTTTTCACATTCTGAAAGATTTTTCTCTCTACGGCACCGTCCCGCCTTGCAAATGTCGTGCAAGAAGAGTTAGCATTACTACTACTTTTGACTGTTTCGCATGGCGAAGATTCGTCCTGATATGTGAGCATAGGCTCAAGAGAGATCCTATGCTCAACATTCTAGATCCTTCTTTGAGAGAAGAGGCAGCTGCTTCCAATCCCTGTCCGCACGCTAGGGACAATCTATTCG
This sequence comes from Sistotremastrum suecicum HHB10207 ss-3, assembly GCA_001632355.1. Lineage (NCBI taxonomy): Eukaryota > Fungi > Basidiomycota > Agaricomycetes > Sistotremastrales > Sistotremastraceae > Sistotremastrum > Sistotremastrum suecicum. The sequence continues at coordinate 13,378 of KV428330.1, read as the reverse complement.
GGTCTTATGGGGACCTCATTACTTATGGGAAACGGAGGATTGGTGAACTTCCATGGATCTTCCCCACGGAATTCGAAGCTGAAAAGGCGAGGTAAGTCTCGAGTCTCCTCCATCGCAAGCTGATACGTAACTTACTCTCTTTTTCGGTATCACAGATTACGTGCGAAATATGAAAATTGGACGGATAATGTTGTATTCAGATACAATACTTGATATTATCCGTCAAGGCTTTCGGTCTTCAGATTTTCTGTTGATTTTCGATCGGGAACCTTTGCTATACTGATGTTCGATATACTCTACGTTTTGCCTTATATTAATGCACTCTTCGATCCACACAAGAGCCAGATACAGCGACATCATCTTTCTTTCCTGGTTCGAGCCATTTCATATAGTGCGTCAGCTTCCGAGTCGATTCAGAATAGATGTGCTCCGTGGCTTTCTGATTTTCAACGCTAGAGAATATGGATCGGATGATGCGGAAAATTTTGAGGATGGCAATAAATTCCCTTCTTCTGAATCTCAAAGTGAGCAATTGTGCTCACTGGATTGTGAGAGATAAGGCATCGTATCCAAGTTGAAAAGTTGCCTAATAATCACAAACGGTTGGTCAGTTCGGTGCACCAGGAATTTCACATTCTCACGCATAGCATCATTCTGTTAATCTGAACTTTCGCATACGATCTTGGATCGTCGACAGGAGTCGTACGACTCGGATCATCGATGACTGGATGCTCTTCACGGTGAAATGCTACCGACTTTTCGCTCGGTTAATTCTTCATTCGGGTCTGGATCTGGATTCGGATTCGCTCTTAATTTTGCTTGTAATACGGCGCGGAAGGGTTCTGATGCTAGTGATCTGCTATACCTGTCGCTTCCGGAGCGGACCTAGGACCGGCGATGCGTGATGCCAATGTCCATCTCATCTCCCTAAACTGGCCATTACATCTATCACCCCTTGCAAAAACAAAAGCAAAATTCTTAGGAGGCACGCAACGACATCCGAACCCCTCAATACATCCAGACTCGCACATAAACGGTGATGTTAATGCATTGACTGGAGTAAGTATCTTGCTTTTCAGGTGATCTGTCCACTACTGCTGCAAATCAAACTATTTAGGTATAATCCTCGTCCCAATCTAGTCCCTGCAAGAATTTCAGAATTTCTCCGCACTCTGGACGCTCGTTGGGATCTCTTCGCCAGCAACTTTGACTCATTTTCCAGAGCCCCGGACAAGCAGCAAATCCAGCCGGACAATCTTTATATGGAAGCTCGTGGCGCACTGCGATTGCACATATAACTCGTGGATTCGTTGGCTGTTCCGCGTATGGATAATGGAGGAGATGGATTCCTACAGAATAAGAAAAGAGGAAGATGTGTCCAATTGCTCGACTAGCGAAACGCGGACAACTCACGACGAATATACATCCGAGCGCCCAAATATCAGTCTCGGTCGTACTCTTGGTTGCTGGCTCCATGTCGTCGTCGGGACACAATTCGGGAGCCATCCAACGCGTCGTGCCTCCGGCATCTCCTCCATTTGAATGCAACGAAGAGAGCCAAGGATCTGCTTCAGACAATCGTGCTAGCCCGAAGTCAGCGAGTAGAGCTGATCCTTCATCTGAGATCAAAATGTTGTCCTGTAGAAGATGGAATCTATCAGAACGAGGACGTGATAGATTTTCGTTTCATCACTCACAGGTTTCAAGTCTCTATGCACTATTTGAAGGGAATGAAGGAACAATAGACCATTGGCAACACCGGCGAGCTGGTAACAATGTGTCAGAAGCTGGATTTAAAGAAATGGGGCCTATCGGAAGTCGTACCAAGTGTATGCGATCTGCTTCTGGGTGTCACAATGGGTGTTCAAGTAACTCGACAACGTCCCGTTGTTCATCCAAGGAGAAACGAGGGAGAAGTATGCCAATCCGCCGGCCGAGGAAGCTTCCGAAGAATGGGTTCCGTGAAAACACAGTATCTAAGAAAAGGAAGAATGTTCTCATGCCTGAGGCTCGTCCATATTTGCATCTCTTTGTTTACATTCTAGTTGGGTGAAAATTGTCAAAATTGGTTGGGCTGCTCAGACAGAGATAAGCGGAACAAATGGACGCACTCGAGCCAAGAATTTTCGTCGGTCTGGATCAGCCGGGTCGTTGGATGCAGCTTGCCAAAAGACTTTCACAGCCAACGGCTTGTCATCTAAAGAGACTCGATATACCTCTGCTTGACCGCCCCGGCCACCGAGGACCTTGTTCAGTTTCGAAAATTGTGGGGTCATGTCGTAACTTTCATAGTTAATACTAGCCTTCAAGCTCATTGTTAGCCTTGCGTTTTGCTATGATAATAGTCATTAGTTATAGAACACTTACTAGAGAGCTCGGTAAACTGAAATTCCATATGCAATGATGAGTAGCGTGACCATTTCTTGAAATCAAGTCTTAACTTTTGCATGAACTCTCTCACTTCTCGACACTCAGGTCGAGCCAAGGGTTCGAAGCTCCAGCATTTTACACAAACGTCCCACAAACCGTTGAATGGCGCAAACTCTTTGAGACGTTCATCAAAAGGAGCCTTCGTTCTTGAAATCAAATCCATGATGATGACAGCCACTCTCTTAGAACGAGCATATGGCTTCCTCGACGTTATCAGCTCCCTGAGAATGCATGAAATTGATACGACTTCCAGATGGCGGTGATGAGACGAAGACTTCGTGACTCACAGCTATGACACATCCGATGGCCCATATGTCTACTTTAGCCGTACACTCAAGATTCCCCTGGTCAAGATCAACAAATTGTTCGGTGGCCTGTTCGGGAGCCAGATATTAGAGGACGTAAACACCGCCTTTCGGCAAAGAATGTTCATTCGACGCCTCGGCCTCATCGAAACTCATGGTTCCTAGACCGGAGAGGACTGCCTTGCCGTGATCGTTGACTAGAATGTTTCTCTGCGATGTAATTTAGAATTTAAGCCCAAAGTCTGGTAGAGAATGGCTAACATACGGGGTTTAGGTCGCCATGAATCACTCCCTGGTCGTGAAGAAATTGCGCACCCTGGCATATGTGAATGGCCTGCCGGGATTCTTAGTGCATGTTTAATGACAAAAAGAACCTCATATTCTCAATACAAGCTGGATAACTTCCACGTGGGGATTTTCTTGTATATACTCTGTCACTCGTCCGTTTTTCATCCAAGGGGAAACAATAGAGAATCTTGTGTTTGTGCCCTCTTCAGATTGTAATTGGTCCGCCGCGGCATGAAAACCCAACACTGTAAGGATGTTCTCATGTGGATTTGTCGACCTGAATTCGATCTCTCACTTTATTCTCTGAAGCATGACGCGTTGTGTTTAAATGCCCCAGTCATTATGAGCTGAAGATGATAGCTATAGGTACTGTAACTTCATTCCGTAATATGTAGGTCTGTATTGCTTGATCGCCACAAGCTGTTCCCTCATTTTAACACGATATATATTGGCAAAATCGCCCATCGCGACAGGGACTAGCATTTCCATCCCTGTTTCTTGCAACCGGTCGCTCAGATCTTGGACACCAGGGAAGACGGTGTGGGAATCGGTTGGATTTTGAGAATGTATGGACATGGTATAGCAGGATAAGGCTCGATGGTCGACGTCGAGGTAAGAATCGCGATACTGTAGACGGGCGTTGGGAGGGAGTCCATAGACAATAACTGAAAGCGATGTCGTCCGTACGTACGAAGTGGTACGGCTACTTCGGGTGCCTGAGATCACGTGTGACGACACCAGCGTCTGATTACTTACATATTACTTACATACCTGCCATTCATGACCATAACGTACGAGAGATCAACTAAGCGCCCACAGAGCGCCCGAAGATCAAGCTTTTTGGACCTCTTTCATTCCGTATGGCTCAAACAATGTTCTCGAGTCCTGTCCTCTACAACTTCTCGCAAACTATGAATCAGCATTTGTAAAATATCCTGAGCCAGTAGATCACGTTAAGAGCTTCTACGGGACATTACGTTCGAAAAATCGCTGCGGCGCTAGTCTTCGATGACCTAACTTCGCCTTGGGACTGATGTATGATAATCTTGCATGCTCTAATAGTGAGGTTTCTGAGCGATTTTTTCCTGTGGAAAGCATCCTTCTTACCGATAAATTTCGACATTCGAGATATATTATGTCTCAGATGATACAGTATGCATCATATTGAGACTCGATGATAGACGTTGATCCAGACTTTAGCAGCCAACAAGCCGTGCCCGCGCGATTGATACAGGAAGGTATTGCAGACAAATTGAAGTCAAGATGTAGACCCAGTACGAGCCGAAGGAATATACAGTGCCCAGTAAACGGATCGGAACAGTACGCCAGCATCCATATCCGCAGTCCTCTGAGAACAAACACTAAAATTCGAAAGTCAAAACGCTCTTAATCCCCGAACAGCTAAAGGAGGTATTATTGAAAATCAGAGCGTCGTCGGATATGACGACACAGGGGAATTATGCTTGATAGTTCGATAGCGGGTAACGAATTAGCGATGGAATGAACGGCGGAGAAGGGTGTGCCTGATTGAGGCCTATATTGAGGGAGCTCCGAGGGTTGACGGATGCTTTTGAGTGTGCCCCTTGAAGGCCTAGGGATTTTCGTTTTCGGGACCGAGGGTGCAGGTTGATGGAGTGGGAAGGTACCAGGTACGCGGATAGGGTCGTCGGAAGGTTTTGCTTGTACGATTTCAGGAGAAACGATTTGGTTCGACTGCAGGAGTCAACAGAAACCCAATGATGCTGTCAGTCTTCCGATTATCGAGCGTAATATATCACGTCCGAATGAACTGTGACTTTCAGAACGATAAGATGTGGAAGAGCGTCGGAGGAGATCAGGAAATGTAACAGGCACAATCGAGAGCGGACCCAAGTTACCATGGGAATTTTTGAAGTGGAGCTCAGGGAATCACAGGGATGTCGGGAAGATGATAAGCTTTCGGTGAACGGTGTGATTATGTAGGTCCAACTTGGACCGTCTACGTTTTGCGATAGGTTGCGAACCGAGATGTTGCCTGGATTGATCGATTTGTTCTGGAGCGGAGTACGATGTTGGAGATAGCGAAGGGTGAGATTGGATGTTTGCCGGCGTTCCGATCTTGACCGGGATGACGGTGCATTTTGAGTTTTCGGATGAAATATGGTGTTAATGAAAGGCTGGTGAGGACCGGGATGGGCCTAGGTTGCCAGGGATTAGCCTATAGACAGTTTCGTATCAATTGATGGACTATAATTCGGATGATCGTCGTTCAATGATATTTGACAGTGGGAGCAGAATGAAAAAAAATCTAGGCGAAACGAAGTCGGTGGATTCCGGAGAATGAAATCGCCGGATGTCGCGAGAGATGGATAGAGTTGAAACTTGGAAGACTGAGAATCGATTTGCTTCGCTTGGGGTTTTCAAAGAAACGAGGCGTTGATGGAAGAAGCAAGCGGTTGTGTTGACTTGTTTGGTGCTTTGATTGCCGGCTTCGGCTTGCGGAGATCGGAAAGGAAGCTTCGGCAATCTCGGCAAGATCAAACCCGAAGCTTTGGCGCCTGGGACCCCGAGCGACCCCTACCTTTTTTTGAGAATTTGTCCACCAGGATAGCGAAAGGATGCTGCTCGGCTGGTAAATATACAGCTTCGAAAGCTCTGAAGGTCTTCAAGAGCGATCGGAACCAAAATAAGGGTTTTAGTCGAGCGAGCTTGGTTTATTCCGTAAGACGGCTAGACTGCGAGCGATTAGGCTAGAACCGGTGAAAGAGATTACAGAAGACGAGATGCATGCATTAGACGACCGAGTCGTCGAACCTATAGGCGGAGAGTTCCAGACTATATAGCTGTTGTCGATTTCGTTATTTCGTTATCTTTGCCGGCTAAGCCATTTTAGCCAATCCGGTGAAGAGATACCGTCTTGCAATATAGGTTCCACTTTCAGGATATGAGAGAGCAGCTCGAATGAAAGTTCTCTTCGGCGGAGGAAGACCGTGAGTCCGCCATTAGTTCGGCATCTCTGGATGTCGAGCGCGAGTCTCCAACGTGCTGGTTATTGATTGAAAAAATAGAGACGAGGGCGGTGTCGACGTTGAATTTGAACATCAGAAATCGAGTTACAACAGAAAAGGGCAGAGGAAGGGTTGCGCAATGATGGAGGTAGCCAGGAGCGCAAGCAGGACGCCGGGAGTAATAGTCAGGCACGGAGTCCGAAAAGGGAAGTTCGTTCCGAGGCACTGCCATCGATCTGTCCCCTAGCCGTTCTGCTCTCCTCTCCATGGTCTTCCACCCCTTGCTGGCTGCCAATCCATTCTCTTGCTCTCGTTCTCTCGCAGAGCTGGCTTACGACTCATAATGCCCCATTTCTCGCCAGCCGCGACGCTCTCATGGTCAATCTACGCTGCTATTGTAAGCACCGACTCCCCTATTGCCTCTTTTCTGGCGAAATGCCGAAGCTGCGTCGAGCTTGGACTGACTTGTATCTCCTAGTTTGAAGTCTTTCTCCTTGCACACCTCTATAGATACGACAAGTTTCAATGTATACGATGGAAGTCTGGTCGTCAGCCGGGCACCTTCAAGCGCGTCATGACAGTGCGTTGACTTCCACCTCCTTGCTCCTATGCTTGTTCTAATGGCTCGTATCGTTATTGTGCAGTATTCCTATCTCGGAACTGTACCACTAATCCTATTCTACGCCGTCGCTATGACCGTCATCAAGTATCGACAAGGTGCGGACGTCATCCGAATTGGAAACGAGTCCAGAAATTCTAATTTCTTACCCTAGGTTACGTATCGTTGCCGTTACTCGGAGGTAGTACTATTATACCTTTCCTTTTGTTGCCTGAGCCTCATCGCCTCTCCTCTTAGTGGTCCCCAAGCCCTATCCCCTCTGGCCGAAGGATGACCAGCACTGGATTCTTCCCTTGTTCTTCGTGATTGCTATAGCTTGGGGTCTCGAGGTGTACGTCCTCTATTGTTACCGAAATGGTTTAGCACTGACAATTGTCGCAGCACGACTCATCTCGAAGGCAAGCGAACCAATTATCATCCGCCGATCCCCGACTCATTTCGTACGCAGAGCTCATGTTCTGGCATTTCCTGATTAACCAGGGTCCGGCGCAGAGAAGTTGGTTCAATAGCGGCGAGTTCCGCTTATGGTGTATTGGTGTGTTCCCACATCTTCCCTGTATTTCATGGCGATGACCGCTTATCTACACCGTTCAAAGGCTCAACAGTGGCTGTAATGGGAATGCCCCTCGTTACCCTAGTCACACGGCGAGACTACTTCCGATGCGAAGCTTGGATTTTCCTCGTCGGTTCGATCGGTGCGTGCTCGACGTCCATTCCACCTTCTTTTCTTCGACCGCTTACATCGAGCCCTTTCCCCGGATTTTGTCCGTCTTCTGTAGGTTCAACGCTGACGACGTTGGCTTTCTTTCTCATTTTATACCGATTTCCATCTTTTATTCGACAAGTCAAAGGCGATGGCGCAGATCCGACTGTTGTCGCTCGCCTCGAGACATTCCATTACCTCAATGTAAGCCCTAGCCCCTATGACCCTCATAACACGCTTCATCTCCTCACCTCGCGACTTTCATTCCCGTTCAGATCGTTCGCGTGTTCTTCCGATTTCTGTTTACGATTCCGCTCATCGTTCTCTCCTCCGACGGGATACGAAATGACGCTCATCCCGTGAACGAAAATATGTGCGTACCTTATTTTACTCTTCTGCTGCGTCGCGGTATTTATTTAGGCGATTTCCGGTACTCACAGGTTTGCCGTCGGTGAGCCGCTTGTCTTCATCCGCAGTCGTCGAATTTGACTGATTATATTTCTTTCGGCGTTGTTGTTGCTGTTTGGATCTTGATGGAGATTAGATCTGTGCATCATGTCCTCTGGACTGGGATGCATCTTATCATCTGCCATCACCCTCCTCGTGCGTGTGCTGCTGCCTTCTTCGATTTCCCACGCTTACGTCATCACTTGTTCGTCTTTCATTAAATCATCTCATCTTGCAGATATTCTTCCCGCATTCGACGAGCACGACTATCAGTGCTACTACCCCCGATCAAAACGCGCCCGTCAACTCTCAGTATCAGAATAACCGTGATTCGTTCATACTCGCTACCAAGTCCCATGACGGTGTTATATTTCAACCTGGTGTCGGACCGTTGTCACCTCCTAATATGACACCTAATGAAGAACCTTATGAACTTGATGGACATCCGATCACGCCGCTATCGCCTCCTGGCGTGACGGTGACCGAGATCCACCCGCGGGAACTTGCCGCATCCGAACTTGAAGAATCCCAGAGTCGAAGGAGAGGGCGAGCGATGAGGAGGGGGCAGAGAGAGGGGACCTATGAGGGTAGAGATGGAGATGAAGGAGATGAAGAAGGAGCGGATGATGAATATGCTTCTGGATCAGGATCTGAAGAAGATGACGAGTCAGAGGGGGAAGGAGAGATGATTGATGATACTCATTCGTCGTCGAAGAGGGATTCATCGCTAGCGACTCATCCGCCTGCACAGATTCATTCGCGACATCCTCCCCATCCTCAGATCATACGACATCATCCTTCACGATCACCGATGGGCCGACCGTCGCCTTCACAGTCCAGACGGACGTCTTATCAGAATTTACAACCGCATCAGATATTGCAACTTCAGCAGCAGCAGCAATTGCATTGGAGGAGGTCGGGTGGGATGGGGTATCCGGTTGGTGTGGCGGTTGTTGATGTTGAGACGGGGTCGTCGAGGAGTTTGGCGATGGGGCGTAATGGGCAATCGCCGGAGCGGGCTATTGATGTCAGTTGGAGGATGAGTACGGGATCACATTATGTAAGTCTTGAATCCTCCGCTATGATCTTCTGCTCATGCTCCTTCGTTGTTAGATGAACAACTATACTTCTCCGATTGGTACGTCTTCATCTACTCTCCTTCCGGCGTCAGATGCTTACTTGAATATAGATTTCGTCGACTATCCTGATGAACCTGTGCGCGGCGCCGTATGAGACACGTCGTCTCCGCTCATCAACTCGACCCCTCGCAAAACCTTTCGCAGATCTCTGCCTATCGTGTCTTCGCCACCTCGTGGATTATTTATCCAATTTTATCTATGACCTCCTATCTAGCATGTTCCTTGACGTCCGGTGTGGGTTGACGGATATTCCGGGGACGCTTTTCGTCATTGTCTCCCTTTTACGCTTTCATCTCTCAGCTTTTCTTGTATTTCGACTTATCTAGATAGTCATACCCGCAGCTCAGGCGCCCACCTATTATATTCCCAAGATATCTCTGGATCTACTTCTTGTTGCTCTTTGGCTCTCGTATTTCAAAATAGCCCTGGATGTTTGTTCGGATGTAAAGTGTATAATTGTATTACTAGGAACAGAGATTCTATCGTTTTTGGATTTCGCTGTGAATCGCGGGTTGTGAAAATTCCCACCATTCGTGTAAGCGCTGGCGCCCAAACATGCTTTTGACTCGTGTTCGCTTCGAGCCCAAGCTGGATGTAGGGTTCATCGACGTTCATTAGCCTCCACCATCCTTCATCAAAAACTCGACCTCGAGCGCGATGTTCAAAGAATTTGCTATCGCACCTGCTTATCATACCGCTGGGTAAGTTCTTCATTTCAAAATTTCTCGAAGCCTTACTTCCCTGTCCTTCTGAAGCCAGGAACTTTCCAGATCCTTTCTGGCGAAAATATATTCATCCAAGTGGATGGTTATACTATCGACATGAAAGGGATCGAGTGCTCACCACTGTCAACATCACGGATCCTGATGAATTTCGTACACTGCAAAGACGACATCGGGATGCAGGCGATGTGTTCGATTTTCCTTCGGATGGGCGATTCACTCCTTATTTGGGCGCTTTCAATTCGGATTGGGAGATTACGGTCGATCATACTGGATATCGATGGATTGATCATGCGCATGCGTTTGCGGGCGAAATTGATCAGACTCTTACGAGCTTCTTGGATTCCGTCATTCGGTTTGAGGGTAAAGCAGATGAAGGTCCGTTCCTTTTGATGACTACATACTTTGGCATGATAGTGATGGATGATATAGCTCTTGAGATGAGGGAAAGATATTGGGCTTTTCTGCAGAGTCATCCATGTCATCACTTCTTGCCGGCCCATGCTGAACGACATGTTGAAGACGTGTTAACGTGGTGTCTGGCCGATCAAACTCTCTTCGCTACGAGCACGGCATCATTTACACGAGAGCAAGCTCAACAACTATTGGATATCCTCAAATCATTACCGGAGCCGAATACAAGACCTGTCGGTATGTGACATATAAATACGATGAGCCGAAACTGAAGTCCGTTCCAGAGGAGAATATGAGATCTTATGCGATATGCCTTCGCATCTGGTATACATCTGCTATCGCTCGAACTATAGGTGCTTCGCTATCTTCCAATACTCAAGTCAATGATTACTGATTTGTTCGTCAGCCGCGGATCGGATGTCTTTGAGATACGGACAACCGGAAGCTCGGATATTCCGCGAACTCGAGAAGCACAGTGAAATCACCCAGTTCTCGGACCCAGCTTTTAACGGACTAGGGTTTGCCATTTTCTTTGCGGTCTCTTTCGTGCTGTTCTTCGGTATCCCCGCCTCGTGTCTGAGGCAGATCATGGATGTCAATCGGAGACGCTTCTCAGGAGGGGGCGTGAACGAAACTCGATGGAGGAGTTTCCTACAATCTCGGTTGAAAGATTGGTCTGATTCTAATCTGCTGGTAAGGTAATCGCACGTCAATCTTGGATAGACTTTGATTTTGTATGTCAGGCTACTGTGCTGATTGCGTAAGCTTTGTGTACGATGACGCCGATCCCCTTTCTGATCGCAAGATACAGGGCCACTGTAGCATTTATTGCGGTTCCGGGTATCGATGATGCCTCAAGATCACTAACATTGTTATCCGCTCTCCTGTCAATCGGGAGCGTTCTCACTGGACAATATCTCAGTCGTACGCACCAGCCTCAAATCACAAGCACAGCGCAGACTGGTGTGAGTATCGTGAACTCGGTTGTGTTTCTTGACATTGATGGCGAAATGACAGGCGCTTTACTTTCGCAATGTCGGCTCATCTCGGCTGTTGGCAATACTGCTGTCTCTGCCAATCATTCTCATTTCCTGGTCTTTCATTGCATTCGTCATTGCATTCGTTGTGTATTCTTTCCGCGGGAACGATGGGAGTTCAACACCCGCTGCACTCCCTCGATCTACCGCTCTCATTGTTACAATCACAACAGGCGGTTTGACGTGCCTCTTGTTGATTATCGTTCTCGTGTTTTGGGGAGCCTGGGATGTCATGCGACGGCAACCTTCAAGTTCGACGTGGCCATCGTACAGATTGCGTGAAACCAACGTGTCTAACCTTCCTCAGTTCCCTATTTGGTGGAGTCAACCGAATCAGCTGTTCATCCCGACACCGGCGGATCCCAGACTTTTCGTGCCTCAAACGCAGGCAGTCCTTCCTGGGAATAATGGTGAACCTGTTATAGGGGGCGCCTATATGCCTTCTGCGTTATCCGCTCGAGTTTACGTCCCTGCTGCTCCTGCTGCTGTATGAGATTGATCGTTCGGTGGGTCCTTTAATTTTCGAAGCAACTTGAGTATAATGAGTATTGATGAAATCTTCAATTAACTGCAGATTAAACTATCCCGAATCAGGGCCCGAAAATGTCTGTGATTGTTGTTCAGACGGTTCATATCTCCTTGTGTTGGCGAGATAGATCATATCGCTTGATGATTCATCGCAGTAATCTCCTAAAGTCCAGTTAATTGAATGATCGAGTTGCGTCGTACTGAACCCGAAGTCGGCTGAAGAGTCTCAAACGGTGTATTACAAGAGTATACAGTGTCTTATAATGAAGAACAGCATGATATGACGGAGGTATATGGAGCGTGAAGGGATTAATTGACGGGGAGATATTCAAAATACAAACTGAGAGCCCAAGAAGAAGAGTATACAGACACGACGCTGAATAAAACTAGTTCGAAATATTATAAGGGACGGAAAACGAGGGTCTGACGGAATCATCGATTATGGCAAGCATAATCGATCGTCTCGACGAGTTGACGAGGGGCTGCAGTATTTGCATTCGCACGGAATCGAGGAGCTCGCCCCTCTGATCAGCCACTCCCCATGAGGATAAAATTCCTCCGGCGAACGAAATCGCATCACCGAGCCGGATCCATAGAGGTATCTGTCTCGCCGCTTGATGGAATAACGATCCCCTTTTCTGTGCTCGAAGAGGGTATATCCGCTCGGGAAGTCGGACAGGCTGTAATGTGCTGACGACGCGTCCGACAGTTGGAGAATGCCACCAGCAAGATGATCTCCGATTTTCTTGCGCCAACTGAGTGACTGGGAGTGGGAATGAGGTAGAGGAGCCATGTAGTCGATTATTCCGGTGTGTGGATTGGGTTCGGGGGAAAAGGAATAATGCGAGGGAGTTGAAGGGCCGGTGGCATCAGTCACCAGGAAAGAGATCTGCTTCGTGCGTGAACGAATGATGTAGCTTGAGCCGTGGAGGTCATCCAACTCTTCAGCATCAACGACCGAGGCCTCGCTCTTTGCACGAGAAGACGAAGCAGTCTTCTGTTTACGCGCACTACTTCCTTGGCCGGCAGAGACAATGGGGTGATCGACAGACCGAGATGGTATATAGGCTCCGGCGCCAGAGTTGGTCTGATAGAAGGTGCCTCGACTTCTGGGTTCCTTTGGCTCTGGGTAAAGAGCCTTTAGAGCCTATGAGTCGCGTTAGTCGGGTTCATCTTTCAAGATAAGCTCTGTCTCACCTGATCACCGTAAAGGAGCTCTACGGACTCAGAATGACCGCGATATAATTTCATTTGCGGATTCGGGTGCGAAATTGATTAAAACGCGTAATAAGGGCGCGACGGAAGCAAGAAGGCTGTCGAAAGAGCCTGAGCCTGTCCGACTAGCTGTTTTCGAAATTTCGTTGAGGAAAACGGCCAACCAAATACATATAAACATCATTGGGGGGCGAAAGCCCCCCACTATGAACTACCCGGGCGATTTCATCAGGGTCTCTGACAGCACGTATTCCCACGTAACATAAAGTTCCCACGTAACATAGAATTCCCACGTATCGTTCGCGCGAGCTGTTCGGCATTTGCCCGTTCGGATTTGGATTCGGGTTCGGATTCGGGTTCGGATTCACTCTCGGACTCGGAATGGAGCTGAGTTTGAACTTTTTTCTCTTGAGCATTCCCAGTCCCTTTCGGTCGCACTCTCACCCTCGGGCTCACACACACAGTGGTCGCGGAAATAGGTGGAGTTTGCATTGACTTGAAGGATGTAAGTATTGCCTGTTCTTAAGTAATCACAGATGATACT
>KV428329.1:0-19853 GCA_001632355.1 Sistotremastrum suecicum HHB10207 ss-3 | reverse complement strand
CACAGCATGCGGAAAACCGTTTTTGCAACGCAAAAAGTGTGAGAAAAGCCTGAAAACTGGACACGTGATTTCAGGAAACATGCGGTGAAAAAAGACTGAATCAAGATATTGGATTCTCGACGGGATTCGATGCGTAAAGGTCGAAGAAGAGAGAGATTTTCACAGTGAACACAGGCTGCGACCCGCTTGAATCAACAATGTATTTTTGCAGACTATATGCATTGCGAACTTGTTGAAGATACATAGCCAGGTCTCAATGAAAATCGCTGAAAAAAGAGTATAGGGATGCAACTCTTTTTTCAGCCGGTTCGCGCCGCAGAATCGCCCACTTTTTGCGATGCATTTCACTGCACACCGGAAGCAAATTCTCACCCCCTTTGCACTGCAGAAATCACAGACTCTTGCACTGCGAATGGCTTGAAATAACTGATATATTTTTCATCCTACTTTCATTGGGGAACGCATGAAGACAGTCTGACACATTTTCACAGTTTTCCCCCGCTGCGTTGCGCTGCGGAAATGATGGCAAAAAGCTTGGGGACTCGCCGACTGCGAAAAGGGTATATGCCGATGCCGAGCCGATAGCCGAACGGCATCCCAGATCCGCGGGCTTTCGGGATTCTCGGGATCGTCGGGATCTCAGATGGCGGGTATCTCGGATTCTCACTAGGTCTGACAAGCTCGTATTCGCGGAATGCTGGCTCTGGCAATCTCGTACCCCGCAGATACTCAGAAATCCTGCTTTCCTTGGAGTCCCACATCCCATCCATACGCGTTATCCAGAAATCGAGGAAGTCGTCATCCCGTCATCTCTTGCGTCATCTTGTCAACCTCGGTTCCTTAATCCTCGACGAACACCCTCCAAGGTCTCCAGATTTCCAAACAAATTGTCTTCTAAACTCGTATTCATGAAGATTCGTATGGCTCGGCTTCTTGTATATCCAGGTTTCCCAGGCTCCTCGTACACTCAGGTAGTTAGGTTTCTCGAACATCCAGGTTTCTCGAACATCCAGGTCTCTCGGACATCCAGGTTTCTCGTATAGTTGGGCGTCTGTCCATCGTCTTTCCGACTTGTATTCTCGCAATCTGGAATGTCCCCATATCTCGTATCTCCAGGTTCTCAGTTCTCTCGCACGTCTCGACTTCCATTAATCGTCCCCCGCATTCCTGCCTTCGTCACGCCGATTCTCCCTATCCCAGGTCATTGCTGGCCTGATAGCAGCGTATTGGTTCTCCTCGTTTTATCAGGATCAGGATCTCTAATTCTATGAATGTAAGGAAGCCGCTATCGCTCCGCACGACAGAGCACCACCTGTTTCCGGCCCGAGGATGTGAAGACGATGTACGTATTCCATATATGTAGTTCACTCCTATTCTAATCCATCAGCGTAATGGGAGCAATATACCTTCACCTTACAGCCAGACGACATCGGCGGACATCGGTGCGACCCAAAGGTCTATTGGGCTAGAAAGAATTGAGCGAATAAAGTCTGCCAATCGGCGGACATCGAAGATCTCCCGAAGACTGATGCAGCGATGCCGGATCCATGGCCAAGCGGCTACTGATTGAAGATGGACCCACACTTGTCCCACGGCGGTAAATCGGGAATTATTAAGGTTCGAGGCAGCCGTTTCGAGACTGAGTCGCAGTATGCGAATCGGCGGACACCGAAGATCCGCGATCTATGTGATCGAACTTGAATGCGCACGAACTAATATCTTTTTTCTCCAAAGTTTATAAAGGGATGGACTCTAGCTCTTCCCTCTTCATCGAACTCAACATCGTAATCGGTGAGAGCGTTTACCTCTTTCCCGCAACGCATGCTCCTAAATTCTAACCTCTAATTATCATTCCATCCAGTCTTATATATGTCAGACTCTGAAGGCTCCGACACGTTCTCCGAAGAAGAGGTCAACCACTGCCCTATGATACGGTGGCCTGGTGATCAAGGAGGTCTCGTACTCAAATTCACTGCTCTAACCGACGATGTTGGCTTACTTAGCGTCAACGGAGGAGAGGAGGGTCTCTTGGAGGTCCTCGTCTGCACAGCAAATTTTCGCAGTATCCAATTCATCACCGATTATACAATCCACTCTGCGGACGATGCCTATATAGTCCGCCTTTCTGAAAAGCCTCACTTGCAGAAATACTTCTTTTCTTATGCAAGCGACGGCGGAGCGGGATTCAGGAGTTTTCGTCTCATTGCTCGAAAGGGGTTCGGCCCACGTTCCGCCAATCCTCCGAATGCGCGAGTGATCAGAGACGCGATAACCGGATTTGACTTAGTCTACGAAATCGATACGCCGTAGTCGTTTACTTTCCGGACATTCAATGTATAGATCAGTCTATCGTGAAAGACACCAATATGCGTGCGACTCGTGATTCACGGACCCTAGTTAAGCTATGCCGCATTCGATACCCCCTTCCGTTCGGCTCGACAATCCATGCAATTCACTTTCAATCTGAGATAGCATCGAAGGCACACACTGGGACCCACAGCGTGCAAATCTCTTGGCAACCTCCGGATCTCAAGATTTCAGGCGAACCGAGGTTACCGAACTTCGGCTAACGACCCACTCGAAGCAGCACACGCGGACCCACAGCGCTAATAACGCGGATTCTCTCACCAGTCCGTCAGCTAACTCAATATACCTAAAAGAAGATATGGGAATTTCTGAAGCTTGACTATCATACAGCTTCTTATTCAATCGGCAACCTGCATATCCCCAGCAAATCAAACCCCTCCCCGTGCCTCGGGCCCTGGCACCACATGCATGTCAAGCGAAGCCCTTGCCCTTGCCCTTGCCCTTAATAGTGCTCTTGGCCTCGGCCTCTGTCGGAAGAATAGCGTAATCATGCGGGACAAGTGAAGGAGCCCAACTGTGGAAGAAATTAGCCGATAAGTTTCAACGTGGTACGTATTCAGCAAGACTCGCCTCCCCCCTTTCTCAATTGACACAGAGTGGGTAAGCGTGGCCAAACACTCGCCCGTCTTCTTGTCAACAAATTTCATGCTTGAGACTTTGTCATATGTAAAGAAGACTTTGCGCCTGCCGTCGGGCTCGAAGTGGGTAGCTTCCGTCCAGCAAGGTGTCCATATCGCCCCCGCATCAGTAACCAGAGTCTTGTATGCTTGGAAAGGGATGGGCCTTTCTTCGCTTTCCTCGATAGGTTGCAAATTGTTGGCGTCGGAGAACTGAATACAGTATCGAGTAGGGGTCGTCCTGAAAACCGCACCCACGTAATGGCCGCTGATCGTGAAGGTGCCCACGGCTTCTGGCTCTCTCCTCTGAACTTTAATCGAAGCTGCGGGATCCGATTCTGCAGAAACTCAGTGTGTTTTCATAAATGTGACGACAAGTCCTACCGATCCGTGCAGATGCACTGGCAGCTGCAAGTATTCTCAGCTCAATATCGGAAAACCGTATATCAGACAATACAAACCATGCTGTGTCGCTTTTGCTTCGAAATAATCACGAGCGCGGAGTGATCGCGCAGCCATAAGCTGAACCATGACACGGTCCTTCGCAGAGGGACGGAGAGAATGAGTGGGGAAGAACTTGGGCGTACGAGTAAGGACCATTGACGATATACGATAGTGGTGGCGAGACTGAACACTGGAACACTGGAGGATGGCTCTAGTGCAGAAGAATATATATACGCACGGGTTCTCACATCAGCATCACGATACCGCTGCGGCGACTTTTCCAAGTGAGCCAGAGGGTCGGAAAAGCCACTCAATCGGAACAATAGATGCATCAAGTCAAAACCTGGGGTTTGGTTCGAGTTGGACAAGCTTCCGCAGACTAAGCTTCCCGCCGCGAGGCATCAGAAACTGTATCGCACTCACTCCGCAGTTCACTGAACAATGCAGACGTGGAAACTTCGAGCAATGCCCTCGCCATACTGCCGGGCATAACAATGAGCTTGGCCCTTGCCGCGAGAACCGCCCTTTGCTCCTTCAAATCGTGCGGTCACGTAATCTTAAGCATGAATTGTGCCCGAGTGTCCTTAAAAGAACGGCACAGTCTCTGCCATTTCTCAACCAACCCGTCTCAAAGGCAAGGTGAGCTCTGCAATACAGTCAGCTTTATCATCCCTGACGTCGGCGTCATAGCCAAACCTTGTGAGAGGAAGAAGTATTGGGTACACCTAACGCGATATCGCGAACGCACTGTGGGTTCCGTCAGCGATGAGTTGGATATGTCTTTGCTAATGTCGACCACAGACTTGAATTTCAATGCCGCCGCAGCTCAATCCTTCACTCAATCCGGCTTTCGGCACATCGTCCGTCAAATACGAAAGCCGTCAAGAGCCTGAGAAGTGTCCAAGAATCAGATGGCCGGGGGATGGCGGAGGACTCGTACTCGCCTTCGATTGTTTAGCTCCCGGTCTCGGAGTATTCGCCGTTCCTGACGCAGTGGTCGACGGCCTTATTCAAGTACTCACTCCCGTGGATTTGATCGAGGAGCCGGGGGAGGTGAACGTCTTCGAGGATGTCCCTGACCATACAGTCTGGGAGCACGACAATCTATATATTGTCCGCATTGCTCCGGAATTCCCTAACCATTACTTCACATATGAGACACAACCCCAGGTCACTTTTCGTAGCTTTAAGGTTGTCTCGCAGCACCAATTTGCGAGATTCAAGGAAGCTCCTAGGGTCATTGCCAACCCAGCATGAGACGCAGGTCGCTATCGTCTGTTTCGATTTGTATGCGGATCGAGTCTGTTAGAATGGTGTAGTAGGGACATTATGGGTTGATTAGTTGATGCTGTAGTATTGCTGTAGGGGCATAATCATTCGATGTCGTAGAGTTGCGGAATCCGATTAACAAGGTTCCTAGACCTCGTGCGCAGTCGGCGCTCAGGCCACGCAATTGCGCAAGAATATAAACGTGGGAGTGAGTCAGGACGATCGCCTGACGTAATTCGCATGTGCTTTAACTTTAGATTTTGACTTCAATGTACGTTCGATGATTCACTCAGATCACACTTTCAGATATGCCAGCAATACAAGATATTCAACGCCAATCAGCATGGACTTCAAGACTCATGATCGATTCACATAGAGATAGAACAGATCTAATTTGCGGAATCAAGGCAATTTGGCTACTATAATACAAGTTATACAACATGGATGTTCGTGGATATATAGGCTCTGTCGATGGTTAGCGCGTCGATCTGTCCCTTTCTGGAGACCCTTCCTTTTGATCGGATTTTGTGACGATTGCTCCATTTATCATCGTTAGCGTCGTGAACACACTTTACGTCTAGAAGCCTCTGCGATAGCTTTGCAACTTTGACTCAAACGTATTTGTTCTCAAAGACCTTCGTCCCAAAAAGCCGAGTATCAAAAGCACTCAGTTGTTATAACGGATCCGGACTAGCTATGGTGTATCTCGGATCTTCAGACGGGAGACGTTGACCACGCGGATGTAGTCCAGCCCGCCCTAAAGATCCTGAACAATATCGACGAACGATGTGAATACCCCTAACTCGGGCCCGTCCAGCCAAATCTGGCTGAAAAAGAAGAGCAGCACAGCCACGAAAGTCGCTTGAACGACAAAAGACGAATACAGGAAGCCCGGTGTCTGTGCCATGTCGACAATCATCAGCTCTAGTCATACATGATTCAGCTCATATATATTGACAGATAAACAAGCCTGACCCGGATCTGGTTTTCCTTTGTATTCAAGCGGAGACATGCTATGACAATCCGGCGGTTTACTTGAAAAAGACCAAAGGCGAATAACAGAGGATTCTTTCGCCAGTGTTGCTGTAGTCACGACTACATTGACTGGCGATGAGAGTGTCATACGGGGAGGCGAAGACTCCGTGGACTCACATCTACAGGACGTCTGTAGACAGTGAGCAGGTGAAGAACAATAGAACAGAACTTGTGTACCGCTAACGCACTGATGACTTCCCCTGCATCGAAGTATCAGTACCCTCATCAGCCAATCAAATCAATAAAAATCACCGTCATGATTACATCTTTCTGCGATCCCGTTGGTCTCAAACGGTCGCAGGATCTGGAGATCACCAGAAGGGTCGGAAAGAGCGACCATCTGGGTGGAGAGGAATGCGACAGGGCCGAGAAAAAGCGTAGATTGGCTGGATATTGAATCGGAGGCATCGATGCTTCCGTTCAACAAAGAGCGAATTTCGAAACCGTTTTTAGCAGTGGAGACTAAGATCCGCGTCATCGAAGGGTCTATAAACGACGACAAACTTCAAAGCGATCAGAGAGTTATACTTTCGTAACAGGATCTCACATTAGCTGTCCGACCTCGAATTTCTTCATGGTTAAACCGGTGACCACATCCAAAAGCCTAGTAGTAAGAGTTCAGCACGAAGTTGAAAGGAAATGATAAAATTTATCACAAGATGACCCCTTCCACGTATGTCACCACTAAAGTGTCCTCGTCATCCGCAAAGCCCAACGCTTGCACTATCTGACCATTCTCCACAGCGTTAGCTTCCAGCGATGCCTCTTTGAGCCATCGAATTTCTAATACAAATAGTTAGTAGGTCATCGTCAAGCTTGCACAGGAGAGATGAGTACGATCGGAGTCGATTTTGAAGGGCCTCCAAACTTGGATTCCATCCTCTTGCCCTCCTGTGAAAAGGAAGTGCCACTTCGAGTTATACGCCACCGTGACGATGGGACAGGTGTGAGCGACCCGATGGGTGATCTTGGGGGTTTCGTGAAACTGGTCTGATCAGTAAATATTCAGTATAATGCCCCGCGATGCCATACATTTTCCAGCTCAACCGTCATAAGACAACCGTCCGCTAACCCACACACGAGTTCGATTCCCTCGTGAGATACAGACGCCAGACAAAGGACAGGTGATCCCAGATCAATGATGTATCTCGCATGGGAGTCGAGATGCCAAAGGACCACCTTCCCATCGTTCCCGCCTGATACGACGACGCTATCGCGATTGAGGAAACCCAGGCAGTTGACCGACTGAGAAGTAACGAGAGGGAGTACGCGTTCCAGAACGAGGGACATCTGAGTCGTTGGGTGGTGCGCGAGCCTCCAGCGCTCCAGCGAGGACCCGGATGAAATCCATTTTACGATGCGCAGCTGAGAACCAGGGCGTGAGATCTCGTATGAGCCGGGCTACCGGTTCCTCGCTGGCGGCACTTACCGAATCTCTCCAACACGTATTCCTGGATGACGGTAAAAGAAAGCTGACAATAGCCCGGCGATAAAATCGGTAAAACTTGTATTATGAGCATTATCGAGCTGGAAGCTGGACGCTTGAAGGACGCCTGACAAGTGTCATCTTTGGACCCCCGTCACCCTCGCAGGTATTTTATGTGCTATCCCCACCAAGGCGCATTCTGAAGTCAGTGCCGCACTGATCGACAGTGGATAATTGAGTAGTATTAGTTATTGACCAAGTCCTGTCCTCATCAGCGCATGTTCTCAAATCTAAGATCTGTCGGCTTCGCGAAACCTGGAGAATCGGACCGAGGATGATCACCCCTTCCCGGATCCTCCCCGACTGCCGAAGCGAAGACCAAGCTGGTCCAAGGCTCGCACACTGGACCCACTGTTAATCACTTCCAATACTACTATCATTTCCCTGTCCATATACTTTGGAATCGTAGATATTCGGACTTGCTTGTCAAAGTCTTTATGAATATATAGGATTCCAGATGATTGTCACTGCCAGGGAAAGACTGTGAGGTGGCTCATATCATACTTATACGCACAACTGGCTCATCGCGGTCCCCAACATGATTAGGGTCCATAGATGACCAAATATCTGTGGGTCCGACCACGCTCGATTAGCCGAGCTCTACACCGATCAGACATGCGGCGGCGGGCAATGCGGCGGTGGGCACACCAGGCTAAGGGTAAAGACCTCGGCAGAGACAAAGTAAAGGTCATAGTTGTGACATGGTTGTGACAGGGCGTGACAGGCATCGCAGTGAACGGCGACGACGCTGACGCTCCTATACCTGATCTATACCTCATGCTTTGGGTCCTGAAGTCGATCAACATGGAAAGCGAGTGGTTGCGGTCTCGCGATGAAGGATACGCATCTGTGGGCGAGCCAGGCGCCATATTCGTCGTCCTTTGTCCCAACGGTCCACCCCGAGTACAAAGGACAGATGCTAGGCGAGTTTCTTGTCTTTAACCTTGATCACCTACCACTTCCATCCCACCACTTCCCCCTCAATCCACTCCATATAATCCTCCGCCCTCGAGCGCGATACCTTCCCTCGCGTGACATTGTCTGCTATCTCCTTTGTACCAGAAGCACCTCACCATCGTACCGCTCGTCCAAGGTACATTTCCTTTGTCGCTGAATCCTATGGGTCAAACTCAGCTATCCCGTAGAATCACCTTTCGCTCCAGCTATGTTCACAGCGCAGACCGTTCATCCATTCCCCATCGCTCGCTACGACGTCGCGAGAGTCTACGCCAACCAAAACCCTTCCTTTATGCCGTCCGACCTTATCTTCTACCGTGACAAAGACTGCGTGCAACTAGGAGTACACGTTGTTGACCTCAAAACCCCTATATCTCTCTCGGTCCGTCGCAGGGGTCGCTTTCAAGAAACGTTGTCTATTGCGGACGTTGTAGGACCTCAACTCTCTGGGAAGCCGGAGCACATCATATTCGGTGTACGAGCCTTTCTTTCGAATTCTACGCCATTGCTCTCCTCATCAATGAGTCACAGTGGCACAATCTCCGAGAATTGTTCTTGGACGATGAACAATCAGCTCAGCTGCCTATGCACGGTGAAACGCTGTCGCATATAGCGTACGTTGTTGCTTCTATGACAAGACTATTCTTGGTTGTACGTTGTCAGACTTTTTGAAGCATCTGAAGTGTTCTGAGCGTTGACCACAGCAAAATTGGGGCCGCCCCGACATCCTCAACATCTGGCATGGCCGCGCGCAAGGTGGACAGGACTTTGATCTTAGTAAACTTATTCTCGTGGCCCTACGAAATTGTAGCGTGGGGGTATGGCAGCCTATATTCGAGTATGGTCCTCGCTCTGCTTGAAATTTCCAGCGACTTCGGACTACCACACGCCCGGTAGGTGTCCCTGTTCCGCACCACCGCTTCACTAAATCCAATACGCAGTCTGTAGTATCCATATCCTGACCGCTTGTCGTGCTAAAAGTGATGGTGATGTCACAAGTCAAAAGATTGTACTGTCGTTAGATTCAGTATCGTCACATATGTTCCCATTTCATCCGTTTACCTTACTGCCGTACCATCTTTAGTTTCACGTGTCTTACCTACTCTATGTCTCTCTGGGGTGGTAGATCAGAACGAATACAAACTCTTTCCATTAATAAAATGGTGACTTGGTTCGATCTCATGGATTCTGTTCCTGCGTCACTGAAGCGCTAAACAAGCGCCGGAAGCCTCACGTTACGTCACGAGACGGGCGCTTATTTTCACCGTCATCACGTTCATTTTATTTTCATCTGCTATACGCCGTCTGTCGCTCTCGGGCCATCCGCTATGCTCATTGTACCCATCCGATCACATCGAGCTACCTAGGCTATCGTCTATGATACCACTGTATGCCCCACTTTAGGCTACCACACGCTCCGGATATATTTGTCTTTCACGCTCTACATCGCTCCTCGTCCAATTTGTCCACCTTGTCTTTCTCGTCTCAACCGGACTTCATTCCTCTCATTTCGACTCTAGTCCAATTCCTATCGACTTAGGGTCCTTAAGAGGCTTCCCACTCGGATGAGGATTCAACTTGTCTATCTGTCGAGTTGAGCGGGGCTACATTATCCATAATGTTCTGGTGGTCATGGGGTTGTTCTTGGTATTTTTGTCATATGAGCTCACGTATGAGTGAATCACTATGATGGCGACGATGAAGGGGGGCCGCTCAACGACTCCAACCCATCATCGCTTGCATACTATGTCAATGTCAGTCACTCAAGACCGAGACTGGAGGATGGAGGACGACTGGAGATGATCAGCAGAGATCGGAGGTTATTTGACGTTGATTGTAGAAAGTGGAACGCGGAACTCCGAACAGTCGGGACACTGCCGGTAGGACCTGTCGAGGAACCGGGTATTAGTAGATACTAAAGCATCCTGCCGAAAATTGTTGGCTTCATATCTCGGTGTAGTAACATGATAGAGTGCCTCGTCTAGTTATCGCGTCGTCGCGTGGTATTGACACACATGCTCTCATCTCATTGATCTCCATCCAGTTTTTCATTCAACTACGGCTCGGCTTCGAAGATTATAAGAACGCCTGGTTCCGGAAGACACTATGTCCGCGCGTTTTCGTTTGGGTTTGTTGCTCGTGAGTTCCGGAGGGTTGATAGGACCTTGATCCGAATGATCCATCTGTGCGGCCTTGCGCTTCGAAGGAATGGGTCGCACTTCAAGAAAATGTCGGGTTATGGGGGTGACGCCGTCGAGCACTCTGATCGAGAGAAATCTGAATGCGAAGTCAATTCCACTGAAGGGTTGCGAGGGGATCCACCTCCTGCTTGTAAATCAGTGTGGTTCTTGACATTTTAGAAAGGGAATGCTGACGCGATTGGTTCTACCTTAATCATCACCGGTTTCCCGAACGATAGATGGCTCGGGTAGTCCACTGGATCAGCAAAGGAACCGTCCTGATTGAAAACACAATGGACGATTGGCCGATATCCATTTTGAATTTCCGCAGGCAGTTCTGTAAATTTCCCGGCAGGGTCTGGCAAGGATGCCACGGTGCCATCCCCAAATTTGAGTGCACTCCTTTCGAGGGCATGAAGTCCTATCAAGGCTTAATGTTGGGCGGAAAATGTGACAAACAATAGACATACTGCGTAAAGATTTCCACTCGCTACTGGCAACCGTAAATTGGGGGGCAAAGGCGTGTATGAGCTGATCGTGGCCATCTTGCTCGAGAAATGATTTGATAGGACGAGTGAGATCTCCTGGAATGGATAAGTCAACCGCTGCTCGTGAGAATGCCTACTACTGACGTTGATTTTCCTTGAGTGTCTCGAGAAACAGGCACTGAAGGTGCTTGAGCCAGTCGCGAGCGCGGTCGTTAAATGACCTGATCAGAGGGTGGGGATACTGCAAGGGGTGAATGGCGAAGTCGAGTTGTTGGGATACGAGCAGGTTCTGATCCTGAGAGCTGCATTAGAAATGGAACAATCCGAGATATTAAGAGTTACAATGGATTTGACGTCAAGATTGGTGCCGTACACGCTCAATCTCGACTGCGCACTCATATACCCGACAAACTTCAGTGCCAGCTTCCGGCCATCTGGCCCAAAAACCACATGTGACCGAGATCCAAGAACATCGTACTCTTCCTGCGACCAGCTCATCTGGGCCGTCCTTGGCTTGCACAAGGAAAAACAAGGATCTTTGGCCAGTTGTGGTGAGGATTGGCAACACGAAAGCTGGTCAATAACACTGTAGGCAGGAGAAAGGGTAAACATGTGATATCTAGACGGATAAACGATTGAGACGATCACATTTTGTCGTAGAGCGACATCGCTCAATTTTTGACACCAGACACTGGAACCTGAGATTCTGCGATTCGGTAGGCTGAGCAGATAGAGAGACAACCCACGGGAACGCAGCTAATTGCTGAGAATAGCCTCTCATATTTGTACGTGACGAGTATGCCATGAATCTGGCTGGTGCGCAAACCTGACATCTGGTGCTGTGCTTGCATCACTCGACTGCAATTCGGTTAGGGTGCGGAGGTATCGGAGTTATGATTTGCGCACTGCGGCGGTTGAGAAGCGTCGCCGAAAACTCGGCCACGAAAAAAGTGGCCGAGCCGTCGGAAACCTACCACAACGAGGAAATCAACGTATCGACAGAATGTTCCAGCATGTGAAGGGAATTGGGTTGAATTGGTGTGGCATGGTCCTCAAAACTAGACCCTCGATGAGATTCCAATCGATTATCGTCATGAAGTATTACACGTAGATTACCGAATCTCTCTCATGAAATAAAGCAATTAACGATATCCATCATGCAGACGTTGTAGAAAGGTTGACGGGCATGGTAATTCGATCTCCATGAATGCGCACTCTACATATAAGGGTATGGTTAGGATTCCCCCAATTGCTGATGGTCACTAGGACGATTCTCTTGATCGCCAAAGATAGTCGCTGGACCTCAGGAATAACACTGAAGGTTTGGACATCTTCGACATGATTCAGATCGTAGTTGAACCAGGCCAGTATAACTGCTTCTTCGCCACGTCCTCGTGCCTCCGCAGACTTTGTAATGATTCTCCTGAAGCGACTCCAATGCTCAAAGATATGATGGTCATGGTGTGACTCATAGAATCTCTGCACCGATCTGCTCTGTTTGTCGTCCTCTACAACGCCGAGGAGTAGCATCTCCCTCGGCGTCGAGGCTGTATTCACTCGAACCTCCATGGGATGATCGATGGTGACTCCAGAGACCGTGATTGTGGACATGAGATGAATACCCAGGTAACCCTCGGGACCGGCTTGACCCCAGCAGGTCCCCAGATTGCTCTGCGGATGCAGCGCCCATTCGGGATTAGAATACAATGGCTGTGCAGAGAATCCCGAGAATGGAGATCGCAGCCATGACCGAGAAGTCACAGATATTTGACTCGAAGGGCTGGTGGCCTCCCACCAAACTCGTCCACCTCCGCTTATTAGAGCAAAGTCGGGGCTTCGATGGGATAACCCATGACACCCTTTGTCGCAATTGTAAGGAATGGAGGGACCATAGTGTTGTGGGCATTCGTCTAACAGATGCTGGTCTGGCCGCGGAGCTGCCATGAGTAGGGAGGAATACCACATGGCGAGACACTGATCGTGTCTCTGCGGCCGGGAGAGCAACGCAATCGCCAGATCATTCTCCGTGTTTGAAGTATGGTATTTCAGGGAAACATTACGACGCTCGACATAGTTGGCAGAATCAGGGGAGGATAGAGATTCCATCTTTTCTAGATCGTCGAGTCGAGCGCTTAAGGCCAATAAGCGCGCATGACTGTCGGTGACGCGGATCTCCAGCGTCTGAATTTGAGATGCGGATTGGGCGTATAGCAGTTCATGTTCTATCTGGGAGATTGTCCGGGTTTCCAAAGCATCCAGCCTAGACTCGAGTAGCATGAGAAGCCCGTCATCATACGTGCTGGGGCAAAAGAGTGGAGAGGGGAGCGGTTCATAAGCTCGGAAGCCGATAAGATGACCGTGGCTGAGTATGCCGAGGAGGAAAGCAGACAGGATCAGTAGTATGCAAGCATCAGTCTGACGCGAGCGTGGCTGCAGCTCCATTGTCATCATTCGAGGCAGATTCAGCGCCGGACAAAGAGTACATACCTTGCGAAGGTTTACTTTCTTCCCCACAGAGTTCTTCAAATATGTCCTTTCGCTTTCGAGTGTCATGGCTGAACCTGTGCGGAAACAGGTAACCATCAGCTTCTGGGAAAAACTCTCATGCTGCCGCCAGACGTACCTGGGGTCCCGTCTGGATCTCTTTCGCGAGC
Source organism: Sistotremastrum suecicum HHB10207 ss-3 (assembly GCA_001632355.1). Taxonomy (NCBI): domain Eukaryota; kingdom Fungi; phylum Basidiomycota; class Agaricomycetes; order Sistotremastrales; family Sistotremastraceae; genus Sistotremastrum; species Sistotremastrum suecicum. The sequence goes on along the minus strand of KV428329.1, from coordinate 6,356 downwards.
TGCTCTATTCCATCTAGGCAATCTGTCATTAGTATCAGAGCCTATCATATCGCTGAAAGTCTCGTTGGGCATGGAGAAGCCATTTCATGAAAGCTGCGCTATATGGCCCACAGCGTCTTGTTCAGGTGAGGATCGGACTTAACGGTTGATTACCGACCTTACGGCGCTCTCGAAAGCCGTGAAACTGGGTCTGCTCTCTTCTATCATTTGCTGTCCCGCACTCTCATAAAAGGGCAGGCCACTGATGCCTGGTCAGGCCATATCTCGCGCACATAATCCGAGAGAAAGAGAATTTCCGGAGCAGCTCTGTCATGGAAGAGGAGGCGTTGCAAGCGCTATGTAAGGCATTTCATCCACATCTCACATTCTTATCCGTCCTCGCAAGTGACTTCCCTAGAGAGTATGAAATCAGAATTTGTCGAGCAAGTTCAAGAGAACAACGACTCTATGCGCAATGAGGTTCACAAGGCAGAGCGGGACCTACGCAATCAGATGCATGCGCTGGAAGAGGAAGTGCGCGCGATCGATAAGATCGTCACCGGCGTGGACTTGGACTTGCGTTCGCAGCTTTCTCAAGATAACGATCGTGTGTCACGTATCGAGAAGCAATTCCTCGCCGTGAAGAATGAAGTAAGTCGAAGCCGATCCTTTCTCCATTCAATTCAGTCATTTGCGTTAGAAACATCGTTCGGATGACATTCAAAGAGTTTTAGAAGAAATATTTGATACCCAAAGCGCTCTTTCAAAGTTATGCGCTGACATGAATGCGCTCAAGACTGATCTGCGAAGTATGTGTCGCTCCTCTCACCCATCCCTGTGTTAAGGCTTTGGAAAGGTTTGCGTGAATCGCAGCTGGAGTTTCAGGAATCTACGTGTCGGGAGCCACTGCCGAAAATCTCGACATCACTAGATGCGGACGCGATGGTCACGCAAATAAGCGGGCGAGTTCTTCAACATCTTGCGAAGACCTCTCACTTTCACAAGCGATTGGACGAGCTCGTTGATCAGGTGGCGGATTTGGACTCTACCATGGTATGCCTTTGTCTCTCGCTGGGACTCGAGACGTCTAAGGTGTTTCCCCAGGATCAAAAGTTTGTAAGCGGTTTCGGCATTCGGAATTCTCAAGCATTGAACGAGCCATCGAGACTATTTTTTGCGAGAGTCTGGACAAAACCTGTACCGTCATCAATGACACGGTGCAGCTGATCTATCTGGAATTGAAAGTGCGTACACCATGTGCCGAATGCTTTTGGTCTCAGCTCGTGTACAGGAACAGCCGGGATTGTCTTGCGCGGGCATAGGATTCACACTGGCGGATGAGATGCGAAGAAACGACAGTAATTCGTTCATGCGTATCTTCAGGCTGTCTATTCTACCAAAGATCCATTCATGGACTCGAATACCCATTGCGGAAACCGTCAGGCGCCTCATGCCAGATCGATCGATGCACCTAACGGGGAGTCCATCCGTTCCTGAAAATTTTACACTATGGAGGCCTGTTGGCTACATGAGAAATGCTTTACAGCCTTACAAGAGCGCCGCGAAGAAAATTTTCATGTACACATTTCCAGTTCTGGCACTCCTCGGCTTTACGCTGTCTTGCTTGAATGTTATTCGCGTATTTGACCAATCGTTCTACAAGCAGGATTATACCCGAGGAATTGGTGAGCAGGAAATGATCATCCCATTAGCTGCAGCTGATGTTCTTAATGGCAGCAATCTTTTGACGTTTGCGCCGCAGTCGCGCAGCAAATACAGAGGGTTGCCGAGAATACGGCTACGAGCCATCGTAGACCTGACTAAGTAGGAATTAGGAAATAGCTGCTATACATATACATGAGCGAATGTTTGGAGTGTCCCCCCGGATTGAGGCGAGATGACAACACCTCTCCAAGAATATGCTATCAGGAAGTCCTCCCATTCAGACCCACGTAAGGCTTCTCTTGCGAAGAGCTGAGGTTAGGAGTGACGGTTTAAGGCCAGGCAACACAAGCCAACAACCTCGATTAATTATTCGAGCTCGCAACCGTTTCGAGCCTCAGAATACCCCAGCGGGTTCTGCTCGGCCTTCGGAACACCCGATTTCAACTCCGCCACCCCCTCCGGTGCCCCCATCCTCTACCCTTGCATCGACAACCTTCGAGAGCAATTCCACCCCTCAACCTCAGAATTCCTCTCAATTAAACTCTCAACAAATTCCAAGAAATTCCCAGTCGATCAGGGATCGGTTGTTTCAACGGTCCGCGTCGCATGCGACCTCTGATCCGGTACAGACTTTTTTGTCACGGACTGCACAAACACAATGTCTCAACATATCCTGTAGCATGTATTAGCTCGCCAGAACACGATTCAGGTGAGCCCTGTCCATTTTCAAATGGATAGTTTTGGAGTCCGCACAGGTTGAGCGAACCTCGTCGCGACCTCCGCATCCAAGGTCACGCGCAGAAAATCCTCCCAATTCGACTTCAGTTGCACCGGAAGCGCCCACCAGTCATTCTCAGAGCTCGGTCGGAGGTCATGATGGTCGTTTCGAGACTTTGATTGATCTCACGCGAGATCTGGGCGTGCAAATCAAAGAATTAGTCGAAGGCCTCCACAAACGCAAAACACGGTCTCAACGTGATGAGTCTTCGGACAGTGAGCGAGAATCGGACTCGCCCCCGAGGAAGAAAATCTACAAAGGTCCCGTTCGCCAGAAACATCTCGAACTTAAGGTGAGGCTCGTCTATTGATCGGATTTGTTCACTGATGCAGGGATCCAAGCGACGCATTCGACTGACACTGGCCAGAATGGAACATCGGCCGATAAAGAAAGAGAAAAATCAGCAAACAGACGAGGATAACGGCTTTCTTCCTCCATTGACTGATGCAGAACTTCTCAACTTCAAACAATTTCCTCTAGAGTGTGGCCCGACTAGGGAGAATTTCAGGCTCTGTTATAATCAGCCGCCAAAAAGCGATTGGAACGAGGCCGCATGCAAGGTCATTCTAGCGGTCTTTTTCGAGACTTACCCGGACACCAAGGAAACCCGAGACGTCGTTGCCCACAAGATCTATACTCATATTCGCGGGCGACACAGAAAATATGATTTATCCATTCGGGATCAAGCGGAGAAGAATGCTTGTATAGTTCGAAATCGCAGGCGAGGGCGAAGACTTGATGTCAGTCTGAAGTTACTACGTTTGATTACACTGACAGCATTTCCAAGATCTACAACCGGCGATTGCAAGCTTTACAAACGAGCATCGTCCTGAAACGATCTTTCCGTCAACTGCTTCTTCGTCTTGGACCTGAAGGAATGAGCAGCGACGAAACTGATGGGGACACGATCAGACCTCAGTACCTCATTCATCGTCGGATAGAGCGATCGACACAGCTCACCACATTTCTGCGCGATCTCGACCTTCTCCACATCATGAGACACCACTATGATGGTGCCGGCAATCGCAAACCAGGAAATTTCCCGAATGACAGATTTGAGTCTCGTCTGCGGTCTTTATCTGTGCCGATTCCTTCCCTACCCAAAGCATGCTACAGTCAAGCATGGCTCTCCTCTCTCACAAATGCCCAGGGTGCGGAAAGCGCGACTTTAGAAGAGGTTGATCTCAACGTCGATTATGGGGCTGAGCTGACGTATCAATCACTTTGCTTGCCCGTTGCTTTGCAAGAGTGAGTAACCAACTGGATTTCTGATTATTTGACTCAGGCTCCGAACAGAGAGATCACTCGCTTTTGGGAGCTTCGACGCTCCAGGAAATGACGAGACCTGTAACGACGTAACGTTTCCCACACGGCATCAAAGTCGACGCTGGAAGGGAGAGATCGCTTTCGAATCATGTATCTTCCTCATTATTTGGAAACGATTATCCTACGAGTACCCGTTCCGCAATTCGTATCCATTCCATGTATATGTGCAGGGGTGCCCAGGTGAAACCTCTGAGCTCCTTGAGGCTCGGCGGCTCGCTGCCGCTCTGCCCCTGCCTCTCTCTCCAGATGAATTAGATATTTGTATTCATTATAATGCACTCCCCCAACATATGAATCTAGAGCCGCAAGTGCGCTGTGGAATGAGAGAGTTGTATCGACGCTGCACCAGCATGCTCTTTCGGAGGTATCGGGCAATGCGCGAATTTGAGCATGGTCGTTACAAATCAATATTTATTGCTGATCACGTAATGTCGGATGTCGGAGTGTGTGCCGCAGCATGCCTCAGCCTCATTGCCTCAGCTAGTCGACGCAGCCTTCCGAGCTTCGGGAGCCCAGGCAAACGGCGACATTCACGAAAGCCTTGTAATACCAGAAACCAGGGATTGGGTCAGTGTATTCACTCTCCAAGTCGTAGAGGTCGCCTCTTCCGAGGACACTTAGTTTTCTTCGATGAGGGATTCAAAGGACATGTACACTGATTTTGCCCTCTGCCCGCTCACGAATGCAGTCTCTACAATCTGTGGGACTCTGGTAGGTTGTTGTCTTGGGAACACGATTATGTCTGATTCCCAATGTGCCTCGCAGGAGCACCAGAGTGGTGCCAGGCCAGCCTCGTCCCTTAATCATCGAACAGAACCTGTATCTTCACATCACGAATGTTTCTCTGGGACTGGGATGCACCGATACGACACAGCTCACGTTTCTGAGTCTGGAACACGTGGATCTCAGTACCCTTGAAGCATCGGAGGACGGATTCACGGCGGAAACCACGCAGGTCTACGTGTGCGGCTTAGGCAAATCGGTGTGTGGATGTACTCTTTCACTGCATTACAATATTCAATGTCACTTTGACATTTATATAGTGTTGCCAGGCTTCTTTAACGCTCTTACTTTCACCTAGTGATGAGGTTGTGCTATCGGCGCACGGACCAAAGTAAGTGTGCAGTCCTCACCGCTGCGGCTCTCATAGCGGACCTAGCACATTATTCATCGCGGGCTACTATTCTCAAGCGTCCAATGGCAACTCTGCAAGGCAGTCAAGGTATGTCCTCAGGTTCCCATCCCGGCAGTCGATGTACTGAGTTTGATTCTAAGTCCTCCTCGAAATAACGCTGAGCCAGAGTACTCTCATGTCGCCAAGGCTTCTGCCGCAAATCCGTCGGCGAAGCCTCCAGCGAATCCTTCAACGAATCCTTCAACGAATCCTCCAGTGAATCCTCCAGTGAATCCTCCCCGGATCGACCCTGGGCCCGGTCAGCCTACGATTGATCCCCATAAGCACCGTCTACCACTTCAGGAGACTCCCATTTCCACCCGTGAGCATGAGAGTGCACCGCTACCGCTTCACCTCGCAGCGCCGTCTCCCCCTGTTGTCCAGGTAGAGGGAGATACGTTTGCTCGGCATATCGAAATCCTTAAGCACCCGACGATTTTCCCGGTCATTCCGACCGCTCTGTCCCCACCTGCGACTCACTTTGCGCCGTCTCATCACACCCCTCCCTCCGCCGACGACTTACGTTTTAGTCGTCTTCAAAGTCTCGGAGCACCGACCCAAAGTTTACCAGAGTCTGATGAATCTCAGCTCCATCGCTCCTCCGACAATGGCAATAGTGTCGATCAGATCATGGTCGATGTTTCCTCCTCACGGACATCAACATATCACACCTCTCCAATGCCTTCCAAAGGGCACTACACCGTTCATGACCATCCCTCTCGACTTGGCGATGCGATGGGAAGTGATCCGAGACTCAACGTAGGGAAGATCGATACTCGCCTGAGCCACGCTATATCCTTACAGGTACAAAGTGCTCCTAGAATCGAAGCCAATAATCGAACGGAACCGTTGTTCTCTTCTCTATCACAAGGAGCATCCAATGCCAAAGTAACCACTACTTTTCCATTGCCAGAACGACAAGCTCGACCGAATGTTCAGGCTCACGCAGAGCCCCCGATCGACAACTATTCGAGAGTCCCGCAGCTGTCACACAAGCTTCTCTCAGCGACGCCTATGACGACCGCTCAGTGGCAGCCACCCTCTCTGACCAGTCATTCACGACCCATGAACGTGACCTTGGATCAATTCATGCACGAACTACCCCCCCGGCAAAGCCCCATTATGGAGGCCCAATCTGGTTTTAATACACGCATGTCCAAGTGGTCCGCAACATGGTGAAAATTACCATATAAGGTCATTTTGGGCACCATGCGCACGCCACTCCCAGAGGTTGTGGACCACCCTTTTCCATGGCCAAAAATCTCTCTAAGTTTTGAGATTTTGGGCCCATGTTGGCGCTCATCCATGGAATTTTGAGGTTTGGCGTGTGTGCACCACAAAATTTTGGGAGTGGCGTGCGCACACCATGAATTTTTTCAAAATTTTGCATGTGTGGCGCTGGATACCCAGAATTTTCCAACTTTGGCGTGCGCT